>JBBUKS010024085.1:0-11466 GCA_038050645.1 Hedychium gardnerianum
TATATATATATATATATATATATATATAGGAATTATCCTACATCCCACTCATGAGTGCCTACATGCACGATTGAGACGTGCATGCCTACGTGGCGGTGTCGATCAACCTATCATGTGGACATGCATATCTCAATCATCCATGCAAGGGCTCACAGGGTGTGCAGGGTAACATCCCCCCCTCTATCTATATAAACACAATTTAAATCGATTTCAGAAATCAGGCTCAACCGGAAGACACTTGCGGTAGAGATGTGGCGTCATGTGGGCACGTGCATCTCAGTCGCGCATGCGGCGATCATTGGGTGCTATCGCTTAGCGACCGACGGTCTTCGCTAGGAGCTGCCAACAAGCGTGGCCCGTTGAATTCCGCAAACGCCACCGCTTCCCGATCCTCCTCCTGCTCCGTTTCCACTGTCATGGTGGACGGCGAGGAGAAAGTCGACGGCAATGCGCAGGGGAGTAGCGACACACCTCTGCAGCGACGAGAGCAGTGAAGCGCTCAAGCCTCTCAGCGAACGACAACAGCTGTAAGCCCATGTACTATCCAATGCACTAGTGGCAGAGGAAGCGGATGTCGTTGAGATCATAGGTGCCGCAAGAGGAGTGACTACATTTCGATCTCTTCGTCGTCGTCGCCATGGATTCTAATTGAGAAATTGATCAATAAAATATTATACATACACAAATTTGTTGTGCCCCACGTGACCACCTACCCCCGTGGGGCCCTCCCCCTCAGTTGCGCACGCCTAGCTGGCATGACAGGCGCCAAGCACAACACCACTCTAGGTGGGGGTTATATTGCACCCCCACCTGTGAGCGCATGCCAACACGGTAGTGTTGGTCAACCTGCCACATGGGCATGCACGTCTCAGTCGTGCATGCAAGTGCTCACGGGGTGTGCAGGGTAACACCCCATATAGATATAACACAATTCAAATCCATCTCAGGAATCAGGATCAACCGAGAAGTGTTGGTGGCGGAAGTGCAGTGCCACAGAGCTATCAATGAGCAGTCGACGGCTAATGCCCGACTCCCGGAGCTTCTAACAGGCATGGCCCATCGACTTTCGCAAACGCCACTGCTTCTCGCTCCTCCTCTTGCTCCATTTTCGCTGTCACGTTGGACGTCGAGAAGAAAGTCGATGACGATGCGCGGGGGGAGCAGTGACACCTTCGTGGTGGTGAGGGCAGTGAAGCGCTCGAGCCTCTTGATAAACGATGATAGCTATGGGGCCATGTGCTCTCGAATGCACTGGTGGTAAAGGAAACATATGTCATTGAGGTCGTAGGTCCCGTAAGAGGAGTAACTACAATTCGATTTCTTCGCTGTCGTCACCATGGATTCGATTGAGAAATTTCTCTAAAAAATACTATACACATACACGAATTTGTTGTGCCCACATGACCACATATCCTGTGGGGCCCTCTCCCTCAATCGCGCATGCCTAGCGCGCATGGCAGGCACGCAGCACAACACTGCTTTATATAGGTGGGGGTTATTATCCTACATCTTCAATACTCGTTTGCGCCTGCATGCGCTATTGAGGCGTGTATGCCCATGTGGCGGTGGTGATCAACCTGCCACATGGGCATGCATGTCTTAGTCGTGCATGCAGGCGCTCACATGCAGTGTGCAGGATAACACTATATATATATATCTAAAAAATCGGGCTCAACCAGGAGGTGTTGTCAGTGGAAACACAACGGAGCTATCGCTGAGCGATCGATGGCTGTCACTCGGAGCTGCCAACAGGTGTGGCTCGTCAACTTCCGCAGACGCCACCGCTTCCCGCTCCTCCTGCTGCTCTGTTTCCACTGTCATGCTGGACATTGAGGAAAAAGTTGATTGTGACACGCGGGGTAGCAACGACGCACCTCTGTGGCAGTGAGGGTAGTGAAGCGCTCGAGCTTCTTGACGAACAATGGCAGCTGCGGGCTCATGTGCTCTCGAATGCACTAGCAGTAGAGGAAGCGGATGTCGTTGAGGACGTATGTGCCGTAAGAGGAGTGACTGCATTTCGATCTTTTCACCGTCGTCACCATGGATTCCGATTGAGAAATTGATTGATAAAATATTATACATACACTAACTTGTTAGGCCCCATGTAACCACCTACCCCGCGGGGCCCTCCCCCTCAGTCGCGAACTTCTGGCGTGCAACATAACACTGCTCTCCCTATATATATTTTGATATGTTGCTCGTCTTATGCTGCTCACCCCGTATGCACCTATTTTTTTTTTCATTTTGATTTTTTTTTAGTTTATACACTATAACCTAAACACTAAACTCTAAAGGTAAAATCTTAAACGACGGTGTTAATCAACCTACCACGTGAGCATACACATCTCAGTTGCCCATGTAGGCGCTCATGAGGTGTGCAGAGTAACACCCCCCCTCTCTCTCTATTTATAAACATCATTCAAATCGATCTCAGGAATCGGGCTCAATCGGAAGGCGCTTGTGGCAGAGGTGTGGCGCCACAAAGCCACGTTGATAGGCACATCTCAGTCGCACATGCGGCGATCACGAGGGTTATCTCTGAGCGGCTAACTGTCCTCACTTGGAGCTACCAACAGGCGTGCCCGTCGACTTCCGCAGATGCCATCGCTTCCCGATCCTCCTCCTGCTTCGTTTCCACTGTCATGGTGAACGTCGAGGAGAAAGTCGACGGCGACACGCAAGGGAGCAACGACACACCTCTGCAGCGGCGAGAGCAGTGAAGCACTCGAGCCTCTCGACAATGATAGCAGCTGCAAGCCCATGTGCTCTCGAATGCACTGGTGGCAAATGAAGCGGATGTCATTGAGGTCATAGGTGTCACAAGAGAAGTGCGTACATTTCGATCTCTACGTTGTATTCACCATGAATTCTAATTGAGAAATTGATCGATAAAATATTATAAATATACAAACTTGTTATGCGCCACGTGACCACCTGCTCTGGGGGCCCTCCCCCTCAGTCGCGTACGCTTAGAGTGCACGATAGGTGTACAACACGACACTACTCTATATAGGTGGGGTTTATTATCCTGCATCCCCACTCATGAGCGCCTGCATGCACGATTGAAGCGCACATGCCACGTGGCGGTGCCAGTCAACCTGCCATGTGGGCATGCACGTCTCCGGGAGGACAGAGGGAAAGACTTCAACTAAAGTATGAAACATTGATCAAACTCTGTGCCAATTGTAGGGAAATGGGACATCATGCGGCTACTTGTGCATTGACACCCATAGCGCCCGTATCCTCAGGTCAGCTGGTCCCAGTCCCACCCCCAGGCCATGAGCCGAGCCCCTTTTGCACTGGGACAACAGAGGTGATAGTGGATAGACGAGCGGCATGGGTATTCCTCGGCCACGCACGGCCAGGCCTTGAGATGAACTTAAGGCACAAAGGCAATCAGAGACCACTTGCTAATGACTATACCTCCAATAGACAACAGGCAATTGGACAAGTAGCATACCAATCGACTGGTACAAGAACCACTCAAGCACCTATGCCGCAGAGGGGAGGCAGGGCTACCACAACAGTGTGAGCAGACCCCCGTGGATCACCAAACAAGCACACAACAGCACGACCCACTTGGACGCAGGGGCTCGCACAGACAATGATAGCCATATCCGAGACAACAAAACCAACCGTTGGAACAGGAATTAGGGTTTATGAAAGCATGGACCGGCTGGCAAGGACGCTGACACTAACCTTTGGGTCTCTGAAGTACCCCCGCGGACACCGTCGACACCCAGCCGAGTCCCAGGGAGACTGGCAGCAAGTCTCACAGCTACATACCAGATAATAGAAACTGACACTACAATTAGGGTTTCTTAAATGGCACAAAGGGCATCCAGGGTATCTGATAAGAGCTACAAGATATTAGGTCCAACAACAACAACTGAATTGGTGCACGATACAGTATCGTAGAAGGACGCAGCAGACCTCACAACTGCAGCCAACAAAGGAATTGATACACAGGCAGCAACTAATACTACAGTGGCTGACACGGGAGGCACTAAAATTGCTGATACAAAAATGGCAGCACTACCTACACATCATGATCCTGTGTCAATTGCTGGGTTCGAAGTTCACCTTAAGGGACCATACAGTTTGAAATCCAATGCAGGAGCCCAAACTGCAAGTGATGCTACTGCAACTGCTGTACTCACTGAAACTGTATACCATGAGCTTGTGCCAGTTCTAGGGTTTGTGTCAACAACCATTCTGACAGCCACCCAAAGGGACCAAGCAGGTCAAAGAAGACATCTCAAGGCCCTAGAACTGCTGCAACAGGGGATGACAACAAAGAACTCATCAATGATTGTAAAGCTACACTTTCAATTGGCCTAGAAAACCAAATAGTTTCAGCTTCAACAGCAGCAACCTCAGTCACTACTCTTCTAGTTTTCACTAAATTTGTCAACTGTCTGTAAAGCCCCCACTGATGCAGGATTCTACTCTGGATCAGAGAACAGTAACTCTCACTCCTTTTGACACCCGGAACTCTGGTACTATTGCTGAGACAGATACTGAATTCACTGCTACTGTCTTCACTGATTCTGCTTGTACTGCATCTTCTATAGCCCCTGCACATCATGAGTTTGAGCCATCAGCTACTCCTAGAGCCCACTCTGAGGTGCCAAAATCAGGTCAGAGTCCCAGAACTGCTGCAGCAAGGAGGAACAACCCAGTGCACAGAAATAGACACCAATCAGCTGGACATGCAGACACATCAACCTTAGCTGAACTAAACCATTCCCATGCAACTGACCTAGTACTGACTCCTAAGGACCTAATGCCACCAAGCACTGTATCTAGAGCCTCAAATGCAAGGGACATAACTGTTCCAGACCAAATCAAACTCACTTTACAATCAGGGAATCATGTGCCAAAAATAACACTAGTATCAGAAATGAACACCAGTAGCAGGATCACCAAAATGATGGCATCTGAAGGGCCTATTCCACAACTGCAACTGGTTGCTAAGACTCCAATTGAACTGCCAAACACAAGAATAGATCAGGGCACAGATTCTTCTATCAAGCTGGGATAATCAGGCCTGGATCAGACAAGGCTACTGAAGACTGACAAAGGGGAAATTGTTTCTCAACACTGGGTATCAGAATCTGTCACAACTTTGATAACAGGAGTTATCAGCCCAACATATGAACAACACCATGGAGAGTCAATGAAAAGAAGAAGGACTGATCATACACCAAGGGAAGGCAACAACAGCATGCTCGTACAAAAGTGCCCAGTGGCAGCAAGACCTCTACACACACAAACTATCACAGAATTGCCAGCTACCTGCAGACCAGCCCCCCCTTTAGCAAACACACTTGAATCTGGTCATGTACTCCCACCAGACAACACATAAATAGTTGGGATCACTGATGTTGAGCCACCCATAGCTGCTGGACCAGAACACACTGACACTGAACCTCACACAGGGCACAACAGTACATCAGAATGGTCCTCTGATACAGTTGCAGAAACCAGCTCAGAAATTGAAAGTCTGAGCAGTGAACAGGCCCCCTATTACACACAACTCAGTCCAGCCAGATCATAATCAGCAGACAAAAGGGAACAACAGAAAAAAGGAGGAAAACTAAGGAGGATGGAGGTAGTTCCTACAAAATATAAACTCAGGCTAGAGCTAAAAGGAAGGAACAAAACAATGTTGTAAGCTCACATGAAGCAGATGTACCACTGCACAACTCTTTTACAAGTTTCCTCAACATGGAGGAGGATGATAAAGGAAATCATAGCCCCACCATACCTCCTACATCAAGCAGGAGGAAGGAGACAAGCTCCAAAGGCCATACCAGATCACAAAGGGCCAGAAAACACACTGTAGGGGATATAAATCAGAATGTACAACATTGCATAGTTGGACTATCGACTGATAAATGGTACTAAAACCTGCTATCTAATTTGGATGGAGACATAGATAGGCAAAGAAGGGAACCGAAACACAAAGAAGGAAGGAAACAAGCAAGGAGAGCAAAAATTAATATTAGGGGGCACTTGCCCTCTACACTCTTATGAAGATCGGCTCATGGAATATTAGAGGCCTTAACACTGGCCTCAAGCAAAAGGAGGTCAAAGATCTCCTCATACGACACAAGCTTAGTGCACTATGCATCATAGAACCGAACTTGACAAGGCATAAACACCAACAACTCAAAGATACCACATTGTGCCAATGAGAAACTAAGCAACAAGAAGGAGTAAACAATAGGAGCCAAATGCTACTCATCTAGAATCCTCAACTCATCTCACTAGACATCAAGGAGAGACAAGATCAGTTCATCCACACCATAATCAACTGCAAGGCTACAGGAAAAACTTATGCACTTACATTTGTGTATGAACAACTCACAATTACTACCAGAAAGAGAATATGGGAGGAGTTGCAACTAATTGCTACAGATATGGACCTACCTTGGCTCATCATGGGGGATTTTAACTCACCCCTCTCACTTGCAGACAAATGTGAAGGAATGGATGTCATAACATATGTTACAACTGATTTCCTATATTTTGTGTTTATTGCTGGACTAGAGGATCTCTATGCTACAAGATGCCAATACACGTGGACAAATGGACGAGTAGTGTGCAAATTAGATAGAGCAATGGTAAACAAATCATGGTTAGAGCAGGATAAGAGTAGCTTTGCAGAATTCAAGCCACCAGGGGTCTACTCTGATCATGCATCATGCATAGTATCCATACTAGAGGCACGAAAATCACAAGCTAAACCTTTCAAGTTCTTTAACATGTGGATAACCCACCCTAATTTTAGGTATATCATTTAAGAGAACTGGGAATAAACTGGAAATATGATCAGGGCAGGGGCATTGCAATACCAGTTAAGAGAGAAGCTTTCACTCATGAAAAGACCACTGAGGCAACTCAACAAGCTCATCATATTCAAAAGCGGGCCAAAAGGGCACAAGGACATCTAGAGGAAGTACAACAAAGGGTGCTAGCACAAGGAACTGTAAATAAGGAATACAAGAAGGCTAGGAAAGCAGCAAACCTACTAACACAAGCCGAGTACCTCTTCTACAAACAAAGGGCCAAGCATACTTATTTCAAAATGGTAGATAAAAATACCCCCTTCTTCCACTCCTTGGTGAAAAGAAACAACAAAAGAAGGGAGATTGCAACAATTGAGAATAGTTATGGGGAAACAATCACTAGCCCTGATGAAGTGACACAAACATTTGTGGAGTACTTTAAGTCACAACTTGGGGTACAAGAGGACCGAGCTCCTTTCCTATCAGATTGTATGTAATATGGACAGGTACTCACATCTGAACAACATGGGCAATTAGCAAGGATGCCAACGGTGGAAGAGGTCAAGAGTGAACTCTTTAGCATAGGAGACTTAAAGGCACCTGGGCCAAATGGTTATAGCTCAAAATTTTTCAAGGAGACATGAGATAAAGTCAAGGATGAGTTTACTGCTGCAGTACTAGAGTTCTTCTCCTCAGGGCAACTACTAAAGTCATGGAACCACACTCTGATTGCCTTAGTACCGAAAATAACACATGCAAGCAAGGTGCAAGATTACTGGCTCATCTCCTACTGCACAGTCTTTTACAAAGTGATCTCCAAAATCCTAACTGGCAGACTTTCTGAGGTCACACCTCACTTACTGCACCTAGCACAAACAACATTTGTCAAATGCCTCCTTATATCAAATAACATCCACTTGGCACAAGAGCTAATGTGAAACTACACAAGGAAGTGTATCTCTCCACGATGCACGCTCAAGGTGAACTTACATAAAGCCTTTGACTTAGTACATTGGAGTTTCTTACAGGATGTGTTGACTGCATTACAGTTCCCAGCCATTTACATCGCATGGATCAGAGAATGCATTTTCACCACCTCCCTCTCTGTAGTGATTAATGACATCATGCATGACTTCTTCAGGGGTGGGAGAGGACTTAGATAGGGGATCCACTATCCCCATATCTATTCGGTATATGCATGGAGTATCTATCCCGATCCCTTGCCCGCCACACTATACGGTCAGATTTTCATTTTCACCCAAAATGTGAACACCTGAGGATATCACATTTGGTTTACGCTGATGACCTATTTTTATTATCGCGGGGGGACATGCCATCAGTCACTCACCTAGTTGGATGTTTATCACAGTTTGCTCAGATGACTCTAAGTCTAGTATCTACATGACAGGGATAGACACCACAACACGGGAACAACTTCTGTCCATCACAGACTTTCAGGCAGGGGATATGCCATTCAGATACTTAGAGATACCTATTGCTTCCCAAAAGTTGAAGATCTCTGAGTACAACACACTTTTGAATAGGCTTACCCAGAGAGTCAATTCATGGCCAAAAGTCACCCTATCATATGCAGGGAAAGTTGAGTGTTACTGGATGCTCATTCTGCCTCAGCCTCAGGGGGTCATAGACTGCATCTATATCATATGCAGATCTCTTATGTGGACAACTAAGAACCCCCCTATAACATGGTTAGTGATCGTCCGACTCAAGCAAGAACATGGGTTGGGCTTGCGAGACTTACGAGCATGGAACCTCGCCTTGCTAGCGAAGGTTCTATGGCGATTACAGGACAGATAGGATACACTATGGATCAGATGGGTGCATCACACATATTTACAACGGGTGAGGATATGGGACTGGCAGCTGAAGCATACCGACTCCCAACTCATCAAACAGTTGGTGCATATTAGAGACAACATTCGTTGCATGGCAGGTAGCGTGGAGGCTACCAGGCGAGTTCTCTCCAATTGGTTCAATCAGAGGAAAGGAGGGGTTAAGAGAGCCTATGACTATTTTAGATATTCCAGGGCTAGAGTGCCTTGGGTGCGAACAGTGTGGTAGAAGTACATCCAACCCAGTCATGCCTTTACAGTTTGGCTGTTGGCACATGGGAGACTCCCAGTGCGCGCGCGCCAGGATTACATGGAGGACATGTGTTGTTCCTTCTACCGCCAGGAGGAGGAGATACTAGATCACATGTTCTTCAGGTGTGTACCGATCAGCCAGCTGTGGGGACACATCAGAGGGTGACTACAGATGCAGGCTCAGAGCTGACACGATGACCGCTGTGGTTTTTTGGATAGTGACATGACATTTATGTATATGACACACATACACATACATACAAATACCTATCACGCATTTTGCCTACACATACATTCATGCATATAACACATGCATGCATTTTCATGCTAGATTAGACATGCATATAGCACATGCATGCATATTGTACCTGGGTTCTACCTCCCAGCCCATTTTGATGATATGTGCAGGACTAAGGAATACCTAAGCTATTGCCAAGCTAGGTATGGTTGGAAAAAAAAACCTGATTCGAGTTTGATAGCGGCTGAGACATCACTTGGAGGATATTATTCTACACTACCATGACGGACGAACCCCTCCACTGATGAGACATTCGACTAGAGCTTCCCACATATTGATGCACCTCTTCGGAGTCACTTGGGGAGTTCACATTCAGAGACCTACAGAGCAGCTGATACTGGGGAGCACTATAGGACCAGGAGCACATGGACTGCATAGATGGAGACATTGTTGTATGATTATCATTCTTTAGTATGCGGCCTGAGGCATTGTATTGCGTGAGGCCACAGTAGTGCTGGATACATCCTACTATGTAGTCATGATGTGTGAAGAAGAGATGAGTGATATGGTGAGATGAGTTGAGAGAGGAGATCAGGGGATGTGATGAGATGTACATATGCATAGATCCGCCTTGGAATGATCTATCTAGTCCACAGCAAACGACTGTGATAAAGACATGTCAAATCTGTTTATGGTTGATGCTTTACCAAAAAGCCTAAGATGGCGAATGAGCTCACCTTAAAGGCCCATCTAGTCTGCAACAAACGGCTGGCGGTAAATAAATGTCAAATCCGTTAATGACTGGAGCTTTGCCTAAAAGCCCAAAAGGGTAAATAGGCCTACCAGAAAGGCCTATCTAGTCCGCAGCAAATGGCTCGCGGTAAAGATGCATCAAATTCGTTAACAGCTAGTCACTTGCTAAAAGTGACACCATGAGCCTGGGATATGTCATCTAAGGCTCACGGATTCAGGAGGAGGAGGCACCGGACACATGGAGGACACACGACATGGATCAAGGATACACCTGATGGCGGCACTACGCGCTACCTCACCTTTGAGCTGGCGGCAATAGCATCACGCACGAAGAGAGTTGGTATTTGAGTGAGCACATGTACACTACCGTGGTTCTCCTCTTGCAGATCTGATAGTTCGTCAGACATGACATCAGGGGAAATCATGGTTACCTATGTATGATGGTGCATTTTGATGATATATATTTACCCTTTCATCAAAAAAAAAAATGCACGCCTCAGTCGCGCATGCAGGCGCTCACGGGGTGTGTGTAGGGTAACACTATATATATATATATATGCACGCCTCTATCGGGCTCAACTGGGAGGTGCTGGCGGTGGAGGTGCGGCGCCACGGAGCTATCGCTGAGCGGCCGATGGTCGTCACTCAGAGTTGTCAACAGGCATGGCTCGTCGACTTCCGCAGACACCACTGCTTCCTGCTCCTCCTGCTATGTTTTCACTGTCACAGTAGACATCGAGGAGAAAGTCAACTGTGACGCGCGGGGTAGCAGCAACGCACCTCCGTGGTGGTGAGGGCAGTGTAGTGGTCGAGCCTCTCGGCAAACGACGACAACTACATACCCATGTGCTCTCAAATGCATTAGCGACGGAGGAAGCGGATGTCATAAGGTCGTAGGTGCTGCAAAAAGAGTGGCTTCATTTCGATCTCTTTGCTGTCATCACCATGGATTCCGATTGAAAAATTGATCGATAAAATATTATACATACATGAACTTGTTGTGCCCCATGTGACCCCCTGCCCCGCGGGGCCATTCCCCTCAGTCGCGCAGCATAACACTGTGCCAATGTGGGCGACCCTCACACGGGAGGGCATCTCGGATTGATCTGAGGGGCCCTCATCATTTTCAACGTAAAGGTCGCCCACGTTGGGCACCCACGATGGGTGTTCAGGTTAAAAAACTTATATATATAAAAATAATTAATCATGTCAGATAACGTAAGATCTGAGATAACCGATCCGATCATACAGAAGATTGCGGAGCTGATTTGAACAAAATTAGAAAAGTTTTATGATGATATAGATTTTCAGCTATTTATTATTGCGTATATAATATTTTTGCGTATTTTATTGCACATCCCATCTAATAACTTAATCGAACAAAATAGGTATTAGGTAATAATCTGATTTATTTATTTTTTTTCTAAACTAATATTTAGAAGGGAAAAAAAATAGTTTAATGATAAATTGCTCGTATGTAAAGTAACAATAAATAATATGATCATTTTGAATTCAAATGAATATTTTAAATATCAGCCTTTTAAGTATATATAAATTATGCTCCGAATTTGATAAA
>JBBUKS010024113.1:0-11464 GCA_038050645.1 Hedychium gardnerianum
CAAGGAAATTTTGAGTGCTAATACAGCCGCACCAATTTCTGTTGAATCCCTCTTAGATGATATTGATTTCAGGTATAGCCACCTACATATTCACATGAATGATATTATTTTTTTTAACCAGGAAAGCTGAAAAATCTGAATGTTTTCATTGCTAATGACAAATATATTTTATATGTGTTATTTCTAATAGTGTTTTAGTCGGACTTCTTCGCATAATCTGTTGTTGGCCTTTCTCATTTAGTAGTTAAGTGATTAGAGAGATTGGTAGAATGTAGTTGTGAGTTAAGAGAATGAGAACTGTGTGATGTTTGGATGAGAGATGGAGGGATTAGGAGGATATTTATGGGGAAATTTATGATTTTAGAATTTTTTAGGCCAAATTGGTAATTTTTCAATTATTTTTATCAAAATACACTCTAAAGCGGCTAAAAGTTATTTTTTTTAAAAAAAGTTTAGAGGTATTGTGGTCAAATTAGTGATTTTTGATCATTCGAATACTGGGCTAACCTGGTTAGGCTATGCCAGGCAAGGTCATATGCTCTGCTCAACACAGTCTGGAACTTGGGATAGGCTGGGCACTAGTCGACATGGCCTAACCTTTGGCAGACCATGCCAAGCATAACCCATGTCGTGCTGGGCTGGCCTAGCCTGTCCTTGCATGTTGTTTTCCACTTATCAGATAATGATATGATATGTTGTTATTTTGATTAAAACAATAATATTTAATCACCATGTTGGGACTTTAATGGTTTATGGATGGAAAATTTAAAGACATGATATATTTGTTATAACTTTGATAAGTTGCCATGGATATGTTATAATCAAAGGATGTAAGAGATTTATAAAAACTTGTATAGCTTGGATATTGCCAGTATTTGGAAAATTTAAGCTACAGAATGACTATTTATTGTGTCTTATATTTCATTTTTTTTACAAAGTGTTGGCTGAAAGTATTATATGTTTGTGTTTTGCAGAAGCACCATATCACGGGAAAAGTTTGAAGAACTTTGTTCAGACTTATGGGAGAAGGCACTTGTTCCAGTCAAGGAAGTGTTGAAACATTCTGGTCTGAAGCTAAATGAAATATATGCAGTGGAGCTGATTGGTGGAGCAACCCGTGTGCCAAGGTTACAGGTAGTTCACATCAACACTTTATTTAACTTGATCCTTGTGGTTGGTAATCCTTCTTTGTAACATAAACTAGAACCTGGTTTATAAATCTTTAATATTGACCCAACAGTCAGGTTAAGATTGCTCACTTTTTTTATTCAATTTAATTGCCTGATGGTATTCTTCAATCTTCATCATATTACAACATAACATGTGTCATTGTCATTTAAGACTGGGAATAAACTGATTTGATGTTGACAATATTTATTTCTTACTAGTATCCTTAAATACTAAGATCAAGTTGTATGGTTGTGATGATAAAAAGAAGGTGCAAGCATTTCTTCATGTGCAAGATCTTGTTATCCCATCAATCCCTAAATAATTTAGTTGCCAATACAAACATTTCAACATCAGAAGATTCTCAGCCATGAGTGAACGTAATCTGGTTTATTGTTGCGATGTTAATATCTTTTTACATTATATTATGCAGGCTAAGCTCCAAGAATTTCTAGGAAGGAATGATCTGGACAAGCATCTTGATGCTGATGAAGCAATAGTTCTTGGTGCATCGTTGAATGCTGCAAACTTGAGTGATGGAATCAAACTGAATCGTAAGTTGGGAATGATTGATGGATCTTCTTATGGCTTTTTGCTTGAACTAAATGGCCCAGAACTTTTGGAAGATAATACCGATACACTATTTGTTCCACGGTTGAAGAAAATGCCCGTCAAGGTATTGCACTTCACTGAGCCTATTCATAAATTCCAGTTGAACTTATCTGATAAGCACCTTTCGGACTACAGGCTTTTGGTTCTCATTAACCTTTTGTGGGATAGTTATTTAGGTCTTTCAAACACGACAAGGATTTTGAAGCTTCACTCAGCTATGACAAAGCAGGTGAACTGCCTCCAGGAGTTTCTTTGTATAAATTTGCAGAATATTCAATATTGGGTCTGTCTGAAGCCAGTGAAAAGTAAGACACTTTTAAACTCATACATATGGGATACATGTTTTTTAAAACTATTAACATATTATTTTGTCATAAATTAGCTTCTTTGGCTAATGTATCTATTCATTTATAGTTGCTTATGCTAACAGCCATTTTACTTTAGGTATTCAACTCGCAACATCTCCTCTCCCATCAAAGCCAATCTGCATTTTTCTTTGAGCAGAAGTGGAATTTTATCTCTTGATCGAGCAGATGCAGCCATTGAGATATCTGAGTGGGTAGAAGTTCCAAAGAAAAACACAACAACAGATAATTTCACTGGCAGTTTTAATGCATCTTCTGAAACTAGCACAGAAACTATTTCACAGGATAGCGCAGAAATCTTGAAGGCTGCTGAGGATAACAATATTTCATCTAACTCTACTGAGTCTGAGAAAGAAGCAATTACTGTTACTGAAAAAATATTGAAGAAGAAAACCTTTAGGGTTCCCTTGAAGGTTTAACCCAAATGATTCTTCTTCTTTTTTTGCCTATTAATAGTTGCATTTTTCTTTGAAGTTCAGAGAAAGGGAGACCAACTCAACTGAAATTTACATTCTGTAGGTAGTGGAAAAAAATTTAGGTCCTGGTTCGAATCTTCCTAAAGATTCATTTTTGGAGGCTAAGGTGAGATTGGAAACACTTGACAAAAAAGATGCTGAAAGAAGGAGAACCGCAGAGCTTAAAAATAGCCTCGAAGAGTATATATATTCTACAAGAGAAAAGGTATGTCTTGTGACACTTCCTATTTTTTAGTATACCATGCCATTCATAGAAAGGTGGGCTTCTTTGAGATAACCACCTACTGAGTCGCCTGCAAATACTTTGAACTCAAATACTGTCACCTTTTTTATATCTTCCCTATATACAAATCAATATTATGAGCTTAAAACACAATACTTGAATTGGTTGGTCATAAAAAAAAACCTGTTCTCATGGGTGTATTCCATGCAAATAAAACAATTGTTTCAGCTAGGATAAATTCCTCAAGTTCTATCACTCCATTTTAAATAGTAGTCACGAAACAAATCACCTTGAAATTTATAGACAACAGCAAAAGTTTGTTCTAGAAACCACTTTGTTGAAGATCAACGAACATCTTTTGGGCAATTTTCTCCCGTAAGAAATACATATAAATAATTGTTGATAATCAATTCATATCATGTCAATCACAAATATAGAAACACTGCTAGATTTACCGAGCAGAATTTGAGAACTATTGTAACAAGGTTGGTAGCATTTTATAGAAAACACCTGTCAAGCAAATCTAAGAAAACTGTTCATATGTGATTTAACTTTGAATGATGATAGGATAGACTATTGCAGAATAGCTAAGTTTTTTAACAATAATTGATGTGGAAGCAACGATAAAAGGCCAATCAGCAGCTTTCCTTAAACTTTTGATGAGTGCTACTACTGGGTGGGACAAATATGGCTTTATATAACATGATGATACACCACTGATGTCCTTCTGCTTGTTCAGTTGTGTAGTAAATGTGAACTTTTGCATAGATTAGTGGATTCTTGCATTTCATTTCAACAACCTGATGACCAACCAATCTCAAACTTAGTGCAATATTTTAAGCTAAAATATCACTCTCAACTGCTAGAATGTAGAGTTGCATCCAAGTAGTACAGGAACTTCCTCTTTTTCATTAAACTAATACAAATTTGCATCCAGATATCCTATTCAGCTCTTCTCAAATATATCTCTGGTCTTATTGCAGATAGAAGACAATGCTGAAGTTGAGAAAGTTTCATCTGAAGAAGAGCGCCGTTCCTTTGTAGACAAACTTAATGAAGTGAGAATGTTCAATTCTTTTAATGAGCATAGTTGCATGATGCTATCAATTCACAGTGCTTTAGTCATACTTTTCTATAATTGCAGGTACAAGAATGGTTGTATACGGATGGCGAGGATGCTTCAGCGAATGAATTCAAAGAGCGCCTGGAATTACTTAAAGCCATTGGCGACCCAATATTTCTCAGGTAGGACATAATTATCTTTAATTAGGGAAATATGATTGTCATGGTTTATGGTTAAGAAGTACAACTGTTGCTCAATTTATTTGCTCAGGTTGAATGAGTTAAATGCACGACCAATTGCTTGTGAACATGCCCGAGTGCATCTCAATGAGCTTCAAAAGGTACTCAACAATACTCAAAATTGATCTTTCTTTCTGAATTTACATTTTGTAATTAAATAAAAGTCCAGATCAAACATGATGCTGAGCGGATCTTGAACACTTGGAAAGTGCATCTGCTTGATCCTTTTTTCTATGAAATTTGTCATGATAAATTATACTAGTGTATGTTAATTGAACTCTTATGTTGTAGAATTGGTTTTTAATAAAACTACTTGGCTAGATTATTTAATTAGTGGATTCGAAGATTTGAGATGTGAACTCTTATGTTTTCTTTATTTATGAATAAATTAAAAGTAATTTGAAACAGATAAAATTATTAATATTCTTTTGGAAAATTTCCATTTTAATGATTTGTGATAAATTTTTATCTATGCTAAATGATTAATTGATAAGTCAAGTGATTTGCTTGAATTTTGCAATTGGAGATAAGTTTGATAGATTATGTAATTTTTTCATGATTATTTTATTTGTTTGATTAAATAATTCTTTCTTGATGATTATAATATTATTTTCCTAATTATTTGAATAAGAAAACATTTCTTATGAGTTATGACAAGTATTTGATTTGGTCATGTCTATTTTATAATAATTAACATATCTTCAGGAGCACAATATGTGGTCCTTTCACGATTATTTACTAGAAGAATTAAATATTTCTTTCATGTCGATTTTCGTAAGAAAGTTTTGTGTATGGTACTTATTGTTAGGTCGTATTGAGGCATATAACATGGTATCGGAGCATGATTCTGAGAACTGGTTGCGCAATTGTTGAAATTAGTCTAATTAGATTAAATCATCATCCAGAATTTATGAGATATTTGCTTAGAGTAGCATACTGGACTGTGATCAAGTCAAATTTTAAGGGCCATTTTTTTAAGTGGTGAGGCTGAAGCAATGTTTTATGATCTAATTTTGGAAACTGATTTTGAAATAGTTAAAGAATTTATACTCTTGGATATTTCAGAATTATTGATTTGTTAAAAAATTTAGGTTATGAATGGTAATTAATTGGCATGTCAAGTTGATTTACTAGAATTTTTTCAATTAGAAGTAATTTTAATAGATTATATTGGTTTTTCTTGATTATATAAGGGCATAATTAAATGATTCTTTCATGAATGTCCTTATCTGTTTCTTATTTAATCAATAATCCCTTCTAACATCGTAAGCCGCTAATTCCTTAATGGAGAATGTATGGATAATATTCTTTATAATGGTTTTCCTTGGGAGGCTTAGATAGCCTTTTATAAGATGGCCTCGTCGCTGTTGTATCTACTCATTCTGTGCTGTATAATGTTTTTTTTTTTTTTTGGGTTAATTGTATGTGTACAGATTGTAAATAACTGGGAAACAAATAAGCCATGGATTCCTAAAGACAGAATTGAGGAGGTATGCTATTGATGAATTGAATGCGCTGTAGATATTCCAATAATATGGCCTCTACTTTTAATATGTTTTTCTGGTTAAAATCATTGTCAGGTATGGAGTGAAGCAGAAAAGCTAAAGAATTGGCTGGAAGAGAAGGAGGAGCTACAAAAAAAGTAAGTTTTCAGAGTTAATTGTTAATGAACTTATATACACATTCATATGCAATTGCTTCCTTACTTTGTCTTCTGCTAGTAGTTTATTTTTATTGGCCAACAGATCTCCCTCTCGTGTTTGTAATGGTTAGAGTCACTAATGTGAGGAAGGTACGAGTGTATTAGGAATAATTATTAGTGACAATGGCAATACTTGTTCTGGATACTGGCTCTATCTTTCCTTATCATTGAGCAATCCATAGTAAATGTTTAAATGTTTGTTTTCTTTCCATCTCCCACTTCTCATCCAACTAAAACAGAGGAATGAGCTTTCTTTCAACTGTCCTTGTTTTTTGTCCTAATAACACAATGGGATAGTTGGGATGTATGCGTAGTGTGTTCTATATTGATGATGTTCGAGTTTGTGGTGCATTTGTTTTCCCATTTAAACATTATAAATGAGGGCATATATCTAAACGAAGGCATATTTGTTTATCAGACTGTTGTTTAGTGTGTGCTAATGCTGCTAATTGATGCAAAAGTTCCTTGCAATAATCTTTTTACCATTGATTACTGTTGCTTCTGTTTACAAGTACTATTATTCTTATTTTTGGAAAACTAATGCACTCAATCCTGGATGGACTGTCCAGATCAGTTCCATTTCAACATAAATATTGTTTAGTAAAAGTGGTCAAATCAAGCCATAATCTCATCTGAATCAGTTAAGCTTAGTTTAAACTAGATTGACTTTGATACAGTTTGTATTTTTCGTATATATTTCTTTTACATTTTTGAACAAAAAAAAAATCGTTGAGTGTATGACGATGCAATCAGTGTAGGACTGGGCATATTAGTCACTTGCCAGAACAGTTTTCTGTATAGAACAAAAGCGATAACTTTCCCTCACCAAAGTTAAAGGATTGTAATTGATATGATGTACCATCTTCTGTTATTAATCACAATTTTTACCATGTTCCATGAATTTAACACTTTGTTTTTAATCGGCTCCATTCCTTTCAATGCAAATCCCTGCAAGATTTGATGCCTTAGAGCTGGAGGCTCTAAATAATGCTTATGTTGTTCCAGGACCTCCTTCTTAGTCACACCGATTTTCACGTCAGAAGAAGTAAATCAAAAAGTGAACAAGCTTCAGGATAAGGTATCATATTGTCCCCCTTTCCAGTGTGCATCTATTAAAAGTTCTCTTGATTTCTCTATGTGATACTTGACATTTGATTAATCTCTTTGGTTTGCAGATTGCGAGTGTTAATAGGATTCCGAAGCCAAAACCTAAAATTGAGAAACCCACAAAGGAAGAAACAGTAAGCCAGGATAACAACACAAGCACCTCGGGTGCTGCTTCGGATGAGCCATCATCTGAAACAAAGCAAAGTAATGATTCTGTTGATGCATCCAATTCTAAAACTGATCAAGAAAGTGCCCATGACGAGTTATGAGCATCTCAACCAGCTGCAAATCAAGATGAATTGATATCTGTTCAACTTACAGCAACATTAGAGTATCGCCTGATGATATATGCATAATTTTGTAGCAGCGGTCAATTTCTTCTCTTATAGAAATGGCCTTTTGGTTTTTACGGTAGAGAAAGGAATGTGTTCTGCAGCATGCCATTTAGAGATGATGCGGGTGACAGTATTGCATCTACTGGCCAAGAGCCCCATCATGATTAAGATGGCATTTTTGCAATGCTTTAGGTTTTTGTTTACAACAACAACAACAACCAAGCCTTATCCCACTACGTGGGGTCGGCTTTAGGTTTTTGTTTGAATTTTAATTTTTTTCTTAACGCCTAAATGGCTGCAGAAAGGACATGGACTTGAGTTTTCCGATTGTTCACTTGTGCTAACTATCCCCACTTTGTAGATGGGTTATCCCGTACTTAAAACTATCGATCATAAAGACATACAAGAGTTTTGTGGCATTCTTTTATTATTATTATTATTATTTGGTGTTTTGTGATTCACAACAAAAACATGTGTAAGCTCGGTAGTTAAGCTGTCATTGGGAACCGCTAACACTTTCAGTTTTGCTTCGTTCTTCATAGTTGCTTAGAGTCTGATACATCTCTTCTTTGCGTAAATTGTACCACCATCTGTCGCTTATTCAGGCTTGTCAGCAGCTTCAGCACAGTAGTGGCTGTTCCTGCGCATGGCTCATATTGGTGCTGACTCGTGTTCAGCATGGACTCTAGCGGCTGCTCCAAATTAGTCTATCCCTGTGAACTGGCCTCTTTGTGATGAGCACAAGCTAAGCACAGCACACTCTGCCGACATCTCTACTACTAATAAGTCTGCAAGTATCGATTCTTTTTATTATAGAATTACAAATAAAACTTGTGAAAAGTGGTTTCAAGACTTATGATCATTTAGGACTGTATAGATCTTAAAACAATGATTTGTTATAGTTCTCAGTATCAAGTGCTACCCGGATGCTATGACTCTATATAATCATCGATCATAATTTTTTATATTAGGTGTCACGCCTTAATATTAGCGGTGGCAAAAAAAGTCAAATGTTTTTTCACTAGCGCGCCTTAAATCCCTATATTTTAGTTGGGAAAATTTTAGATTTTATTTTGTTCTTTGATTGTTTGCTACCCTTTTAAAATGCTCTTCAGACATTACAAAAAAAAACAAAAAAACAACAACAAATTCATCATAAATTCTGCGATGAATATTTTATTTGTCTCAAATTTGTTACTATTTTATGACGAAAAAATAATTCATCGCAGAATTTATCAAACGCAAATCTACGACAAAAATTAAGATTCGTCGCAAATTTGTGACGAATCTCAAATTTCGTCGTAGAATTAAGATGCATACTAATTTTATGATAATTTGGCGATGAATTCATTTTTGTCGCAAAATTCGTTACAAAATGGTATTATTTTTTCTAGAAACTACACATTTCAGTTATATATCGCGTATACATAATACATCACATCCTACACAATTCCAAATCAAATTCATACACATTTTATTTAACAACCACATTTTCAACATACACATCCTAATTTACATATCTGACACATTTTCAAACCAAATTCATACACATCCTATTTAACATTCCAAACAAAATCTACAATCATACAATTAAAAAACAAACATATCCAAAATGAAACATATCTAAAAGAAGTCAAAACAAATATATCAAATACATCCATACAAGTCATAATATCCAAAAATATCTAATGTTCTTCAAGTTCAACAAGTAAATATAAATAAAAATATCTCATACAAACATCTCAATAAATCATCATTCTCTTCATCCTTGGCAGACAGTTTCTTCTTCTCTCATTCTTCTTCTTTTTCTACATAAAAACAAACAAAAAATATTTACACAAACAAATAAGAAAATTTTATAAACTAACATAAAGCTTAATATGTAAAGACTTACTTCCTCCGACATGGATCAATTTTCACTAACCCTGTTCGAAATAAATTAACAGTATTAATAAAAATTAAAAAAATTAAAAATTAAATATTAAAAGCACTACATAATTCTGAGACAAATAACATTCATACATAAATAAAATCACGAACAACCATCACCACCACCATCATCATCATCGTCACCATCAGGGGCACCATAAGGCGAAGGCATCTGACTTGGAGCAAAGGCTAACTGAAGATGTCGTAATATTAAGTTTTGTTGTTGGCGCAATTGTTTCATTTCCTCATCTCTTTGAATTATATCTTGATCCCTTTGAGTGAGTCTCCTTTTCATTGAGATAACTTCTTTAGCCAAGGGCAGCCGCGGTTACCCGCGGGCGACCAAGCTCAGTCGTGCCAGACGAGGCCGGCCGCGGCTGCCGGAGTCCGGCCAAGCCCAGTCGCGACCTCCCATGCCCGGCCAAACCCAGCCACGACCGCCCGTGCTCGGACAAACCCAACTGCGGTCGCCCGCACCGGGCCAAGGCCAGTCGTGGCCGCCCGCGGCCAAGTAAGGTCGGCTGCTCGTAAGAGAGGAAGAAAAATCGAGTAAGGGGAGAGGGTTAGGAGCTTACCAGCCGAAGATCGTCGCCGTCGGAGGGGATCGCCACGCCGCCGCTAGCTGCCAAGAGGAGAGGAGAGAAGAGTTAGGCCAAATTCTGATCCGGGGTGACTTTAAGGGGTTTTTTTTGCAACAAATGGTATTCATCCCTATATTCGTCGTCAATCTGCGACGAATCCATGATTCGTCGCAGATTTGGTGACGAATCCAGGATTCGTCCTAGATTTGGTGATGAATCCTAGATTCGTCGTCTAATTGCTCCCAAAATTTAAAAAAAAAATCCTCCGAAATAATAATCTAGAGAGCTCAGAATAACATGAAACTATTTCCCATGTGTCCGTCTAGTTCTCCTGATTATTTTCACACCCTCAAACATCAATTTTACCCAAAAAAATAGAAATTAGTGATTTTTTTAACACGAATTAGATTTTTTTTACACATTCGTGTTAAAAAAATCACTGATCACAATATTTTGGGTAAAATTGATATTTGAGGGCGTGAAAATAATCAAGAGAACTAGACGAACACATAAGAATTGATTTCATGTTATTCCAAGCTCTCTAGATCAATCAACCGATTTCGGAGAATTTTTTTTTGGACCAAATATGCGATGAATTCTGAATTCATCACAGATTTGACGACAAATCCATGGATTCATCGTAAAATTGGTCCAAATTTTTTTTTAAAAAGAAACAAATTCTTCAAAATCAATTAATTAACCTAGAGAGTTCGGAATGATATAAATCAATTCCTATATATTGTCTAGTTCTTCTGATTATGTACATGATCTCAAATATTAATTTTACTCAATATATTTTTTTAATAGCTAAGTCAATTAAATGGACTTCAATCGACTAATGACTTAATTAAAGCAATACTAAAAAGAGTTATTGATTTAACATTTAGATCCAATTTTTATTAAATAAATTATTGATCTTAATATATATTTTAGATAAATTAATATTTGAGGTCATGGACATAATCAGGAAAACTAGGCAAACATATAATAATTGGTTTCATGTCATTCAGAACTCTTTGGGTCAATCAACTGATTTTGCAGCAATTTTTTCTTTTTATAATTTTGGACCAAATATGCGACGAATTCATGAATTCATCGCCAAATCTACGATAAATTCTAAATTCATCGCCAAATCTATGATAAATTCTAAATTCATCGCCAAATTGCCCCCGAAATAAAAAAAAATCTCCGAAATTGATTGACCCAGAGAGTTTGGAATGTCATGAAACAAGTTCATATGTATCCATCTAGTTCTCCTGATTATTTTCATACTCTCAAACATCAATTTTATCCAAAAAATTGAAATCAATGATTTTTTAAACACGAATTAATTTTTTCGAACACATTCGTGTTAAAAAAATCACTGATCTCAATATTGTGAGTAAAATTAATGCTTAAGTGATGCAGGAGGGGATCCAAACCAAACACAACATGACAACGAGACCTAACTTAAACCCAACATGACATGAACTTGGTCATGCGGGCAATCGTGACATGGGCTACGAGAGCTATGAATCCGCTTCTTTTGAATTTTTCTTAATTGGTTATTTATTTTATTAAAGTCCGTTAATTTTTTTCTTAATTATATCTAGCCTTGTCCTTATCCCTAGCCAACCTTTTAAATTGACTTTTTCTAGGGGACTAAGTCTCGTTAGTTATTTTCTG
>JBBUKS010024123.1:0-11464 GCA_038050645.1 Hedychium gardnerianum
AATTAATAGTCTAGATTCATCTACGCGAAACGTAGATTTCGAATTTGAAGTCAATTCTGACTTTCATCGACTGATGATACCTCATTTTTTCAAATGAAAAACCGTATTCCAACACAGAATACCTTGGAATCAATTGGGGTAATTGATTGGGAGCTAAGCTAATCGATTAGGTTAATCGATTGGACAATTTTCTTGAACGAGCAGAAGAGTTCAGAATTGATTGGGTCAATTGATTGTGTTGTTTTCTTGAGTGAATATAAAACTTCTGAATCGATTGACTCAAGCTGACAATCAATTGGTATAGCTCGATAATCGATTGATCGGGCAAAAAAGAGCAGTTTTGTATGTTCGAACGGTCGAATCTGACGTGATAATCGATTGGGGGTAAGACAAATCGATTGTGAAGTATTTTTTAGCCCGAAAACAATCTTAGAAAAGGGGTTCATGGAGTTTTTGAAGCTGTCAGTTCTTGAGATTTTGGAATGATCATCAAGAGGCTAACTAAAGCAAGAAAAAAGCAACCAAAGCAAGGTTACTTTTTAAAGTCGTTTTCGATTTTTTTTTTGTAATCTTATATGCGTTTTTTGTTGATATTCTGGTAGTCAAACTTCTAAGAGGCTCCGTCTCATTCGGAAGATTTCCGAAAAGGAGGAATATCAAATAAAATTAAGATATAATAGACGTCCAAATTTAAATTGAAGTTTCACTGCACATTTTAACGATGAACACAAAATAATCATGAGAAATGATTCAAGTTATTGATCCTGTTTATGTCCTAACATTTACCATTATATATAATACTCTTGGTCATAACTACAAAATGATCATTTTTTTGTCATTTAATCAATTTGAAAGTATGGACAAACTCCAATCTTATCCTAAAATGCATATATTTATAATCAAGAACAGAAAACAATCTATTCTTGTCGAAACTTACTTCATGATCATTTTTGACCTGTTCGATTAATTGGAGAGCAACTAAACTTTAATAGTCCACAGAGTTTATTTATATTTTTGAATTTAAAATTCAAGCAAAAAAATCACATAGACATTTTGACAAACAATTATATGAATTTATATAATTAGATTTAAAATTTTAGTAGAAAATGATCATGTTTAACCAAAATTGTTTATACTTAAAGTATATATGTGGACTCCAATAGCTTTCTTGCCAAACAAATTTAATTTAAACTATTACATAATTATTTTTTATATATATTCTAAAATTTATATATTGTAAAAAATATATTTTTAAATATAGTAGAATTTATAACTTTGCTCCATATTATTTTTTAAATAATTTATGATTTATGTAAGCCGGATCCATCGATTGATTAATCTAATTTTCTTTTTGGATACACAGACAAAACTTTATTAGTTAATTTGAGAATATTAATGAAAAAGACTCCATCTACATTTTTAATATTTTTTAAAGTAACACTCTTTAAATATTATAAAAAAAGTTGCATTTAAGTTTTGCCTAATTATTTATATGATTTGGTCGCAACATGAAATTTTTTTATATTTTCTTTTTTATTGTCACAAATATTTTCATACATATTAAACATAAAATTAATTTCTCGCCATTCAATGTATGCCCATTTTTTTTCGAGCATTTTCTTAACGGAGCATCTAAATTTTTGAATTTGTGAGAGATACATCATACTTTCATATTTATCAAATATCTTTTCCCGCTAAAACTTCATTTTCGTATGATGCAAGATTGACGTAAGAGGAGTCAGATTATCTTTTAACTCGAATATTAAAATGAGATTTTTTTTTAATCGAGATTCATTCAAAGACTTAAATATATTATGGGATGAAATCATAATTATTTAAATTTTGAGTCTGAAAAATATTATTTAGAATTTTTTCGGAGGTTCTGAATATATATATATATATATATATATATATTACTATTTTAGTCATTTTCATATTTTTTTTATATTTATGATATTTTTAATAAATTTTATTTTATTTAGTTAAGTGTCTGTTTAATTATTGTTTTTTAGGATTTTATTAACTTTTCGATAAAATCTAGAAACGTGTTTTTTCTTTATTTATCAATTTATTTTTTTTCTAATTTCTTTCTAATTTCAACACATAGGATAATTATTATTTTATCTGATGTCACAGTGAAACCAGATCGCTTGGCTAAGGCAATCACACGAGCGATCAGATCGTGTCGTTGTCCATTAAGATCGTCATGCGATCAAGTCGCCCTGTCTCGGCCTGGTCACTCGATCAAGATTATCGTATTTTTTTAATTTTTTTAATAAAAAATATATCATTTGATAAATTTAGTAAATATAAAAGTATAATGCGAGCTTTTGAAAAATTCAGATTCTTTGAGAAAATGAGTTTTTTTTTTTTAAAAAAAAAATCTTTTACCCTCACCCAGTGAATAGTGTACTGACGTGCGCAGCCAAGTAACTGCAAGCCTTGTTCTCTTCTCCGCCTTCACAAAGCACATTCTGATGCATCACGGAGACCAAGAACCGACGCGTTAGCGAGCGCCTCGATCCTCAACACGCGGCTCGTTGGTGACCCTCCAAGCTGCAAGAGACCATCGATCGATCCCCGATTAATTTCTGGCGTCAAAATCCAGCGCTTACGACGAGGTAATTATTGCCGTCAGAGCGAGAAAGAAAGAGAGAGAGAGAGAGAGAGAGAGAGGTGTTGGGATTGGGGAAAGTGGGGGAAGGAAGCAAAAGCTGGGAATGGAAAGAGAAGGCCAGCCAGAGAATTAAGCGCAGTGAATGAATGGGAAACCGAGGCCACAGCAGCAGCAGCAGCAGCAGCACCGCCGTCCCCTTGGCGGCGTCGCAGTAGATGCTGCAGCTGCCTCCTTTCTTATCTCCTTAAACGGCAACTACTGTTCACCTAATTCGTCTCGGAATCGAAGCGTAATAAAAGTTGCAGATCAGAGAGAGGCGAAGCCGGCGCGTCGACTGCCTGCCTCTCCCTCCATCGCTGCTAGCTGTGGGAAAAAAAAAGAAGACGACAGCAGAGAGTAGTGGCTTTCATGCTTTACCACGCCAAGGGAATCAGGAAAAACAAAGCTACGGATTAATTGAATTCGTAAGCAAGCGGAGGGGGAAGAACACAGCTAGCGCTTTAATTTATTAAGCATGTCGTCCGGATTCCCTTTTGGCGGCGGTAGAGGAGACGGCGGCGGGATCCCTCCGACGGAGTCCTTCTTCCTTTACGGCGGCCGCGGCGGAGGAAGCCGGAGAGACCCTGAAATCGGTGGTACTGGTTACACCCGCGGATTCGAGCTGACGTGGCAGCAGCAGCAGATCGGACAGCAGCAGCAGCAGCACTACTCGGCGGCGGTGGGGTTCCCCGGCGACCTCCCTCTCGTCGCGGGCCTCCGCTCGGAGGCGGGCAGAGGCAACGTCGGAGGAGGGCATAGCTGCCAGGACTGCGGCAACCAGGCCAAGAAGGACTGCTCCCACCTCCGTTGCCGCACCTGCTGCAAGAGCCGCGGCTTCCAGTGCTCCACCCACGTGAAGAGCACGTGGGTCCCCGCCTCCAAGCGCCGCGAGCGCCAGCAGCAGCTCGTCGCCGCCGCCACCGAGTCCTCCAAGCGCTCCAGGGACATCGTCGTCCCCGCTACAACCACTACCACGTATGGTACTGCAACTTCTCTCACTCGGAATCCAAAAACGAAATAGCCATGAAAAAATAAAAAATAAAAAACAAATCGTGCTAACTTCAATAATTACTCTACTAATAAAATTAAATGGCAGGAGGAGGAAGTCAAAATCACGAGCTGTTTCCGGCGGAGGTGAACGCGGAGGCGATGTTCCGGTGCGTGCGCGTGAGCCCCGTGGACGAGGCGGAGGAGGAGTACGCGTACCAGACCACGGTCAGCATCGCTGGCCACATGTTCAAGGGCGTGCTCTACGACCACGGCGCCGCCTGCCCCGGCGATCTCCCCTCCTCCTCCTCCCGCTACCAATTACTCACCCACGGCGAGGACTCCTCCTCACCCGCCACCACCGGCGCCGCCCCCACCGCCAACGCCAACGACGCCGCAAACACCGCCGCCACCGCAGAGCTACTGGAGCCGTATCCGACGCCGCTGAGCGCCTTCGTCGCCGGCACATCCTTCTTCCCGCACCAACGCTACAGGCCTAGCTAATCGATCAACGCCGGTCGTCGTCCATGAATTAATGCGTGTAATCGAAAACATGCTACCTTGAATAACTCCATGACCGAAATCTACTGCTCTCCTATTATTTCCCAGCTTAAATTCTTGAATTGAAATTGGTGTCAGTTAAACTTTGGTTCATAAGGGGCGATCTTCTTCTCAATTTACTGTTCGTACACAGACTTTTAATAAGTTGAATTAAATCGTTGGAATGAATGCAGAGTATCTGTGTAGCTATGGATGGTAGTGGAGGTTGATCATACGATATAGAGGGCAAGGATGAATGCTTCCATCTCTGAAAGGCTGAAATGCTTCCAAAATGGAGGAGAGAGAGAAGGAAGCCTAGCTATATACGAGCATGTGGCTCGAGTAAGTAGATTGGTATTTAATTAATAATGTGCTTTTGCTATGCATGCTTTCCTTTCCTTTCCTTTCCTCATTATTTTTAAAGTTTTTTCTTCGTTATATAGGAGCTATATATTCGATAGAAGCAGCATATAACCTACTTGTTTTCTTTAATTTCTAGGGTTATGGTGTAGTTTGTTAAATATGGTCTGCTTAATTCAAGGAGACAGTGTTCTTTTGCTTTAAATCACGTCAATATATCATGTTTGCTTTTCTTTTTTGTTTAAATTAATTACTACTCAAACTTTCAGCTGATATTAGTGTTCATTAATCAACCAAACACTTTGATTTTAATCATGTTCACTAGCTATCAACTTTGTTGTGTTTGTGGAACTGCATTGCAAAGAAACATGAAGATATATATATATTTATTTTAACATGTGTTGCTTGAAAAATGTCCTAATTTGCATATCCTTCCGTATGGTGCAAAAACTATTCATTAATTATTCTGAGCTTTTTTTTTTTGCCTCTCTCATGACAAAACGGTGAAAAAGAACTGAAAAAATATTTGGACCATCTTTGTATAATAATGAAATGGCTGAACTGATATAACCTCTTCCAGGGTTCATATCGTTGGTAGGTTTTGCTATGCATGTATATATATATATATAGTGGCATTTTATCATGAATCTCTATCTGCCTTTTCTTACAGTTTTTTTGTTTTGTAAATTAATCTAGTAATACTACTGTAGAATATATATATAGAAGGGTTATGTGGATACTGTAGATCATATAATCTCCATTCAGCATGAAGTAAAATATTGTATCAGAGTATTGCTAGTGAGAGGGTGTGCAGTTCTATATTATGAGTTATGATGGAGAGACATGCACTCAAAGTCGGTGATTTTCTCTCGTTTGATGTGCTTAATTTACAATGGATTCGAGGAAGGTAATTACAACAAAAACATGCAACTTTTGTCTCTCTCAGCAATTTTATAGATATGCAGTTAATTAGCGTATGGGAGCTACTTGGAATAATAAGGCTGTGGATATAGAGCATGTTTGAAAGTGAAGGGAAGAGGAATTACTTTTGCTCCAAATGAAAATAGTCTCAGATACGAAAACAACTATAGAGCAATTTATTAATATAATCTCAAAATCTTTGTAAGTAGCATAGTTATTCATCAGTTAGTATTTCTCACCGATAATCAGTAGTTGATCTTCTAGTGTAAATAGTGACTTTCAAGAACCACTACTGAGACAATATATATATAGGGCATGCATCAGCCATGGCATAAAAATCCATTATGAGAGATTGATGTCATTATTGACAATTAATTGAATTATCTTCTGCGACATAAGTTACAAAGAAGAAGGCTTCTCTCAAGAATCATAGAATTTTTTTGAAGTCCTACCATTCTTGACACATTTAAGTGTTAAATTGATACATCTTTCTTAGATGAATATATAAAAAAAATTGTTTATTAAGGGAGAAGCAGGTTGAACTTCATGTAATTATCTCACTAGTTAATTAGTGCCTGGACAAAAATAAAGAAAGAGGCCTTTGTAGTTTGTAGTGTTAGATTTTTTTATCAGCATTAATTAAATAACTTTCCATTTTAGATGATTTTACTTAAGGGCAATAATGTTAGCATGACCGTGATCAATAGAGGCGGATGAGGTGAAATACAAAGATCGAAAATTAGGGATGAGTAACACAATGGATGCTACACATCAACGATGACTAAAGGAGAGGAAATAGTACAAGAAAACCATTAAACGAAATAAATGTTCCGTCGCTAATTAGCGTTCAGTCACTAAAATGCTATTTAATTTTCCCCTCGTCTCTCTCAGCCTCTCGACAATCCCCTAACTCTCTCTTGATTAAGATTTAGCGACGACAATTAATATTCATCGCTAAATAGCGACGAATATTAATATCCGTCATAAAATAGGTAGATAATAGGAAATATTTCATATTTATTATAATTTGCGACTTCTTCTGTCCCGGTCTCCCCCTCGAGTAAATTTCTCTCCTTTATCACCTCTCTCCCCCTCCACCAATTACGTCGCGGTGGTCTCGCGGCCGTGGCGAGGTCGCATCTTTGCCATGACCTCACAGTGAGGTTGCTGCTTGGCAACACCTACGATGTTGACCGGCCTTGGTTGTCGCCTCATGGCGAGGTTCCTGTTTAGCGTTGGCCTGCGGCGTCGGCCGACCTTGGCTGTTGCCTCGCGGCGAAGTCGTGGCTTAGCTGAGCCTGCCCTGGGCGCACGTGTGTTGGTCGGGCTGCCGAGCTACGAGGTGCATGTTCGCGCTATGCTTGCGGCCTCAACCTTGGCCGTGGCCAAGCTCGCGGTGAGCTCGGCCGCGGGCTCAGTGAGCTTGGCTGCGGGCTTAGCGAGCTCGGCCGTGGGTTCAACGAGCTCGGCGACCACGGGTTCAACGAGCTCGGTCGCGGGCTCAGCGAGCTCGACCGCGCTTGCACATTAGCTTTGTTGTCAATGAACTCTGGTTATTATGTTAATGATTTCAAATTCCACGTGATACAATGAGATTCATGCAAATTAACTTATAATTCTGATATTTACGTTAAAGGATTTATCGACAACAGTAACACCGAATTTGATTACTATAGTAGACTTGACAAAATCATAAAGCTAGGTTGAATATCCTGCATTACCTATAAAAAGGTGTGCATTATTCAAATGTTCATAGTATGATCCGACTCTAAGAACAAATACTAGAATACATGCAAATTACAATTTAGTTGAGGTTAATATAAACAAAAGATTCAATAAGTTTGAACTTTTTATTTTCACGATACAATCGAATCAAATTTCTTAAAATTTATTTTCTTATTTTTTAATCTTTTTTATAAAATCTACTAATTAACCGCGTTCAAAGAATTGAACGTCGTTAACATGTGGGTGTTATAAAACTCATCCACATTGGTTGTAACACCATTTGGATTGTATAATATTCATACATTAATACCAATGTGGATGCTTTTTAGAGACTTATAAAATAAGTCAATTGGATTGTTCATGACCTAATTAGTTTTTTCTAATAAAATAATAAATAAAATAATAAAAAAAAAATAACTAGTAGAAAACATTTTGTTAGAGTTTGGTGAGTCGAATTCTATTTTAAATTAACCTGAAAGTTTCATGATGCTACATTATAGATTAATAACCTATTAAATTGATTCGATTTTTTTAATTCATATTTATGTTTTACTTATAGTGTATTTTTAGGGTATATAAAACAATTTTTTTTCTTGTGTGCGCTGTTCTACTTTTTTCTCGTAAGTTGTACTAAAATTATTGAAATATTTTATTTTCTCTTCCCGTGATTTTTTTTTTGTCAAGGAGTTTTCTACGTAAATCTATGTATTGAAAAATTTGTTTCTTATCGTATTTCATTTTTCGTTTATTATGTAAATTTCTATCACAGAAGTATAAACAAATTAATATATATATAATATATATTTTTAATTATATTTTTAATTTTTAACTATATAATAGTTAACTTGTTTTTTTAATAAAACAGTAAGTTATGCATACCTGTTTTATTATATACAAATAGCATCTGAAACTGTAATATCCAATTTGTGAACAGGTAACTTTAATTTCTTAGCCCATCTTCTATCGTTGTTTGTCGCTGCTTGTCATCATTGCCAATTTAATGCATGTTTGTCAGCCGCCTATTTCCCATTTGCCGGCCAAATGCCTACCACCCGCCCACCGCCCGTTCGCCACTCGCCGTGTGTTCGTCGCGCTGTCCTGCTCGATCGTGAGATGCTGGCCACGAGCTCACATCTTGCTCGCGAGCTTGTCGGGCGTGAGCTCAGAGACGAATCTGAGATAAAATTGTCTGAACTCTAGTTGAGTTTAAAAAACAAAAATTACATAAATATTTTATAATCTATAATTTGATGTCAAAAAAAATTGATGTGTTTTTTTTTTTTTCATTTTGTTTTGATGGATAATCCACCTTTAATTTTTAGATCTGTTCCTATTGTGACCTTCCACTGCTCGTCAGCCGGCCGCAAGTTCACCGCCTGATATTGAATCCATAAAAAAAAAAAAATCTCTACGAACAAAAGGCAATTTTTCTTCTTTTTTTTTCTTTTCATTTCGAGCTCATTGAGATAGAAATTTTTTCCTTTTTGTTCTTAGGTAAATTAGGGAGGGATATCACGATATCTTTCTCTTTGCGTAGTAAATTCTTATCTATTGACATTATCCATCCCTCTATTATTCGTCTTATGTAGTAATTATGGTGGCATTAGCGTGCTCCCAATAATGATAAACTGAGCATTAGGTTCTAACACTACCATGGGTCTTCCTATAAGATAAGCTACTTGGGAATATTCCAACCTAGAATTAGGATTAGGGAACCAAAAAAAGCAATACTCATTTCAATCATCAAGAAGATGAGGGATCAAGTTTCACCTCGGAAAAGAAGTCTCTCAATTCGATGGGGAAGAATCACATTCGTTAACTTTGTCATCACGAACATAGTTTCTAGTATCGAACAATTATTATATTTAAGAGGTGTCCTAAAACAATCACCTTATAATTTATACATATTTATTGAATAAATAGAGTTTCACTAATTGAGTACACATTCTCTATGTGTTTGATTGGATCTTAAATTCATTTTCTAAAAGTCTGCAATATAATTCATAGTATGAGAGAATTTATGATTGAATCACAACTAATGAGCATTTCTACATGTGTAATTGTAAATGTATTAAAATATTCCCTAGTCGATGAATTGGTGAATTTGGACATCATCGATTCTATGAAACTAGCACGGGTTATACTCCTTGGCTTGTCCAAACAACCACTCTTCACTGGCTGGAGACATTGATTAAACGTGGATGCTAATTAATGGTAACTAGTTCATTGGAGTGACCTGCCATGAGATTTCATATGATTTTCTACATATATAGATATGTCAATGAAGATCTTATTGCAGCTTAAGTGCGAATTTCCTTCGACTTGAGATATTCAAGTCATCTTGGTTATGAAGACTTATACTTTGACATCTTAAGCAAGCATCTCCGAGGAGGTGTGAACCCGAGATGATTGGGTATAAGTCAAAGTGTCCGAAGGTGATTGGATAGCCAACAAAGGATTCATCACTCCTTACAAGGAGATGTATACCTTACGATCGCTTGTCAAGATTATTACTCGAAGTTTTTGGTTAAAGCATCACATGTCAAGAGTATTGGACTCTTGGACACATGTTTGAGTAATTTGAATCCACATGACAAGAAGTATAACTTCGACTAGGTGTGATGTAGTCAGACTAGTGGGGACTGACACATAGACCATGTTCTGAATCAAGTGAGTACGAGACAAGTGAAAGGAACAAGATACGACTCATTGTAGCTGCTGAAAGGTTCAAAAGTGGTTCTAGAATCAACCTATGATTTTTCGACCAATTGAGGATCATGATGTACTACTAGGTGTCACTCATGATCATTCCATAATTAATAGTTAATTATGAACGACAAACATTACCGAGAACCTATAAGGTCACACGCATTACGAGTTTATCCGAAAGACTTAAAATGAATTTGAGAATTGAATTCTCAGATCGAGAGATAAAGTTTGGTTAGACCAAATGAGCGGTAAATATGAAAAGTTATTTGTTGGAACGAAAGCGCGGATGAACCACATCTCTTGTAGACGAGATAGACCATTCTTGGTTAAGTCATGAACCAAATTCGTTTGATTCATGAACCAAGTGGTTTATTTTTGAACCAAACCAAGAACTTAATGTGTTAAGTTTTGGTTAAGGCTTAATGGGTTGGGCTTGAGCTTAGGAGATGACTTGCTCCCCAAGTCATTAAGAAGAGATTATAAATACTCTCATATAGGGAGAAAATTTATAAGAGTTTTGGATTAAAGCTAAAGGTTAGGCTTTTTCTCAAAACCCTTCTCCTTCTCTTCTCTTTGCTACCGCCCGACATAAGGAAAGCTTTTCTCCTTGTGCCGCTGCCCTAGCCAACTCCGACCGGCCATCTCTTCGGCCACCACCTCCTCTCTGGCCAGCAGCCCTCTGTTGTCCCGAGGATTACCAATGTTGGGATCCCCGACCAAGAAGAGCTCCGCAAATCCAAAGAAGATCGGCGGACAACCGCCAGCGATTTGGCCTCTCCCGGCCTCCTCCAACCTCCATTTCGGTGGGCAAATGTTGCTACCAAATCTTTGACATCTTGAGGTACTTCATACCTCATCAGCAGCAAGTTACAGATGTCGGACAGTAAGGGCAAACAACCCTCTTTTCTAACCGGACAACAACCTTGTTGTTCGGTAGTTCTCTCTATTTAGTGTCGTCTAGTTGCGTACGCCGCTGAGCACCAAACCTCATCTTCACACGCAAGGCTAGTACCTTTCATGAAGATGAAACTCGGACTTAGTGAAGTTGTCTTGAAGATACTCGACGTGGATACGAATAGAGGCGAGGCTTCAAAGCATTGCTTGGTTGATGTCATTCCCGCTTCACGTCATCCGACAAGTATAACTAGATTAATTATTAATTTAGTTTTTTTAAAAAAATTAATTGCACAGTTATGTCTGCATGTGTTGTATCTTGCATGCGTAGATGTGTGTGTTGTAATAATTTGAAATTATTATTTATGTCTTCCGTTGTGCACGTTTTTGAAATGTTTAGAGCACGCATCCGCGTTGGGCTACCTAACAGTGGTATTAGAGTCTGACCGTGCTTCGACATAATCGTAAAAGGGTTTTACGAGTCGTAGTTGGTCATAAATTAATTTCTATTTTTTTCTATTTTATTAATAATTTCTAATTTCGGAAAGTTTCCTGATTTGTTAGAAAATTTTATTTTTGAAAATATCTGAAATATTTTAGGAAAATTCATTTTGGAAATATTCTGTAAAATTTAGAAATTTCAATTTGGAAAGATTTTGAATTTAGTAATAA
>JBBUKS010024134.1:0-11464 GCA_038050645.1 Hedychium gardnerianum
AATCATGTATTTTGATAAATATAAAAGTTAGATAGACATTTTGGATATTACGGAAATCTAATTATGTGGTTCAACAAATTGATGATTATTTAATTTACAATGGTTCGTATGTAGGATAGTCGTATGGACTATAAAAATGTCACATCATATAACAATATCATTTTGAATTAGGGTTATAAATAAATTGGACGCTCACGTATAACTTAAGTATTCAAATCAATAAAATTTATTTATATTTATTTAATATTAAAAAATATATAAAAATAAATAATCTTAAGTACTAGTTAATATTTATTAATAAACTTATTTATTAATTGTGTATAATATTTAATTATAATTTATTTTTTATTCAAATATATAAAAATATAGAAACTGTTGTAACCGTCGCTGAAGAACCGTCTCGAAGCGGTATCGTGGTGGATGCTGTCAGCCTGTCACCCACTACGAGTGTCGTGACTCGTGAACGGCCGCTTTTGTCTCGAGGAAGAAGACCATACAAGAGAGAAGCACTGCGACCAGGGCTCCTTCCCATCATTGCTGATTGGTTGGTTGTTCGTATCTACATACCAGCGGAAACAGCGAGGACAGAACTAGAGTGACCGGAGATCTAGGAAGAGAGACGGGAGTAAGAGCCAGACCCCTGCCGCCAGATATGGAGAGCTCGTCCGATGACGTGATCCCGACGCAAGACCACAAGACTCTCCTGAAGAGCGGGGCCCTGTACCAGGCCTGTCTTCATCCTTCTTTTTCTTCTCTTTACAATTAAACTAGCTGATTGCATGGGTTCCTGATGAATATGCTTTGCTTGCGCTTGGTATATGTGCAGTATTTACTGGAGACGAGCGTGTATCCGCGTGAGCCGGACGCCATGAAGGAGCTCCGCAGCATCACGGCCAAGCATCCCTTGTAAATCTCTGATCCCCTTTTCTTATCAACTACTTCTGTGCTGCTATTACTTTTTACAAGGGATGACTTCTGCATGTGCTACATAAACTTCTAACAATATTCTTTTGCAATTTTAAAAGTATGTCGAGTATTCTTTTGCAATCTCTTGCTTAGATTTATAATTAATCTTTTTTGAAATATGAATTTGGGTAAGAATATGCGTGGTGCATTAAAACCATGCGATATTCATATATTGCTTACTTGTGGATAGCATAAGTAAATTATAAGGTAAACTATTAAATGGGACTATATTATGGGAAGCAGCTTTCTGCAGCATTTGGTTGGTAAGTTCAATGAAAGTAAAAGTACAAATAAAACAACCTTGTCTTTTTTCCCCAAAAGGAAACATCTGTTTCGTTCGAACTTTGAGCTTAATCTGTGTTATATGTTGGATTGTGCATGGCTGCTAGAGATGAAAAGGGGTGAATAGTGAATAGCAGAATAAATGAGCATAACGGAAATAGTATGAATGGTAAATATGATTGATATGTGAGATAATTAGGAGATATCATATAATTAAGAAATCAAGAAGAAGTTAAGAAACAGTTAATAATTCGATTAAGGTGAAATAGACATAGGCCCGGCTCCTTGAAATCCCGGCTCTCCACGATTCTTCGGGTCTTTGTGGCCCCGGCTCTCGATGACTCCCGGATCCTAGCGAGCCCCGGTTCTACACAACCTCCGACTCTCAACGAGCTCCAGTTCCTAGCGAGCCCCGGTTTCACACAACCTCCGACTCTCAATGAGTTCCGGCTCCTAGCGAACCCCGGCTCCACACAACTCCCGACTCTCAGCGAGCCCACAGCTCGTCATGATTTCCCGACTCTTCATGGTCCTCTGGTGCACAACGGTTCCCTCCACGTAACCTAGAGCTGATAAACGTTGCTCATGAAGAACGTAGACAACGTAACCATTACCTCACGAGAACAGAGAAACGTGGTCATTTACCCTTGAGTAAATGACTAATGAATGTGATAACATAGCGAACACGGAGCAAGTGGAAAACGTAGACCCCCACACTGATGCAACCCTATAAAGGTTCGCTTGTCTTCTTTTGCAGAGATATGCGCACATACACCTTAGAAAGCCTAACTACTATTCATCTTCTCCACTCTACTAGCCCCTAACTTGAGCGTCGAAATGACTATGTCGATAACCCCCTGATCGTCTCTCTAACCCTCTTCTCTGCTCTACTCGTGTGCATGCATCAACGGATCTCTTTGGCGAACTCTCCTCATTGCTAGGCGACTGACGGTCAATTCAACATCGACGCCAACTCACGAGTGACTCACCCGTAGACGACCTTGGGCAGGATCAAATTGGCGCAATCTGTGAGAATACTGAGTTAAGACCTAAATCAGGATGTTAAAATTGATGACACCGGTGCACCCAACGTTATCACCATGGCGATAGAAGATTTCAACAAACTAGTCACAACGATAGTATAGACAGTGTTGCAAGAACAATCACAGTAATCAACACCGTCCATGCCTCCCTCTGGTAAACTTCTTATTGGACCAACGGAAGCACCACAAATATCATACCAAAGATCGACTAAACCTGAAGAAATGCTTCAGGTAGCGGTCCCTACCTTTGAAGGCACGTCGGCGGCAAGGGAGTCATCTCTGGAATCCTTAGGAGAATCTCACGTTGGGGTCCTTCGAAAGAAATGATCCCCATAACCGGTGGGATGAAGGCGCCACTAGGCCCTCCATTCTCTAAAAGTGTCATTCAGGACGAATTACCTCGACGCCTTCGAGCATTACAAATCGGAGAATACAATAGAACCACCAATCCTGAGGATCACATATGTAACTTCGAGAATGTCTCCTTAGTGCACTAATACATGGACGAAATCAAGTGTCGGGTCTTTCTGACAATCTTCTCAAGCTCGACGCAGAGATAGTTCAACCGACTCTCTACCTCCTCCATCCACACTTTCGAAGAGTTCAAAGTTGTATTCATGCAATACTTGGCCACTAGTCGTAGATATCAAAAGATTGCGCATGACCTATTTGCTCTCAAGTAAAAATTTAAGGAACCATTAAAAAACTATCTATAACGGTTTAGCCGAGTAGTCATGGATGCTCCGTTTATTACTGTAGAGGTGCAGGTTAGTATCTTCTCCTAAGGCCTTATCGATGGAGATTTCTTCAAATCCTTGGTCAAGAAACCTCCGGTCGATTTTGACGGATTACAAGCCCGAACCCTAAAATACATTCAAGTGGAAGAAGTTCATACCGCCAGAAGAAAGAAAGTCCAGACTCCAACGGCTGCCCCTATTTTGGTGAAAGCTCCCCTTCCTCCTTGAGAAATCGGGAGCGCCCTAACCGCAGGGGCAACAAAATTATATAAACAGTGGAGTTCTTCCCTTCTTGGATTCCTAAATTAAGTCGAGAGCTGCCCTCCAAGGACCCATATTGTGATTTTCACCAATCGAGTACTCACTCAACCCAAGAATGCCAGCAATTCGCTTAGAAATTGTGATGAATAGTCGATTATCGAAAGACTCCTTGAAGCGACCAAGCCGGAGGGGATCCCCCACACCCTATCGACATCCTCACCATCTTAGCGGAGATGCTAGTCCGGATGCCATACAGATGAACGATCTCCCTCGCCTAGGAGGGAGTCTCGATCCTCTCCCAATCTCAATGAGAAGTAGATCGGGAAAAAGAGAGAGATAAAGGCAAAGGTAAGATGGATCTCTGAGGAACCATCGACATGATTTCAGGGGGACCAACGGACGAGGATTCCACATGAGCCTGAAAAGCCCACGATCGGAGACTGGAAAGCTATGGAGTAGGCACCAGTCAAGGAAGCAAGAAAGGCCCGACCATCAGCTTTGGGCCCGAGGATTTAAAGGGAGTCAAAACTCCTCATGATGACGCCCTAGTAATCAAAGCCTGGATCGCTAACTATATGGTGAAAAGGGTGTTCATTGACACTGGTAGTTCCGTCAACATAATCTTCAAGCGAGCCTTTGACCAATTACAACTTGAAGAAGAGGAACTACATCCTGTGAATGCTTTCTCTCTCTCTTGATGGAGAACCTATGATAAAGACAAGGCGCACGTGCTTCCTCTTCATAAATATAGTTTCCACCTACAACGTTATACTGGGGAGGCTTGCCTTGAGCACATTTCAAGCGGTGGTATTCACCTTCCACCAAAAGATCAAATTTCTAGCGAGAACCGAGTTGGGGAAGCAAAGGGAGACTAGTTGGGAGCCAGAAAATATTATGTCAATGTGATCAAGACCGACTCGCGTAAAATATCGCGAACTCAAGAAGGCTCGGTACAAGCCATTCAGGACGCACCCCATCTTGCCCAATAGAAGGCAAAGAAGATGTGTGAATCCACCCTGACTTATCGAAAGGAATTACCCAAGTAGCCCCAAATCTTTGTCCGAAGCTGAAAAAAGAATTGATCGCGTGTCTCTCACGCAATCATGATGTCTTTGCCTGGTCCACCAAGGAGGTCACAGGTGTCTCTTCGACGGTGATAACTCATCGGTTGAACATGCCTCCTAATGCCCGACCTGTCAAGCAAAAGAAACGAAACTATTTGTCCGAACAGAGTCAGGTAATTCAAGCGGAAATTAAAAGGTTGCAAGAAGCTGGGCACATTTGGGAAGTTCAATTCCCGACTTGGTTGGCCAACGTGGTGTTGGTGTCCAAACCCGGAGGCAAATGGAGAGTCTATACTAACTTTTGGGACCTCAATAAGGTTTGCCCGAAAGATTGCTATCTCTTATCTCACATCGATCAGCTAGTGAACTCGACCTCCGGCTATGAGTTCATATGTATGCTAGACGCCTATCAAGGGTATCATCAAATCCCTTTGGCTATGGAGGACCAAGAAAAGGTTAGTTTCATTACCTTCGTTGGAACCATTTGTTATACTATTATGTCGTTTGAGCTAAAGAATGCAGGAGCTACCTACCAATGACTTATAGATCGGGTATTCGAGCGCTAAATCGGGAGGAACATCGAGGTTTATGTAGATGACATCTTGATCAAGACAGCTCGGGCCGAAAGCTTAATATTAGACATCGAAGAGACATGTTGCACGTGTTGGTGCAGTTTGCACTAATAGTCTAACACTGAGTTTTGATGAATGACAATAGGTTAAAGTTAGACTTGTGTTATCTAATCTCGTGAGCTAACTATACATGCTAACTAAACTTAATGGATCTAGAGAACCAGACATCAGGTTGAAGTCCAGTCAGGTCAGGGAGGACCAAACGATTTGCGGGAAGTCCAGTTGGATCTGAGAGGACCAGACAGTTGGCAGAAAGTCTAGTCGGGTCAAGGATGACCAAACGACTAGCTGAAGTCTAGATGTGAGATTCTGGTAGGAAACCCTAGTAGGTTAGGAGAAGTCAAGAAAGGAAATTAACAAATGATAAGTGGGATAAGTTAACTGGAGGAGTGAATCTAGTGAGGCCGAGTCCCAGTGGAAAGTTAAGCGTTGGTCAAATTTAGATCAAACTTGGAACTCTAAGTTGAGACCGTGACTAGATCTGGGTCATGGACAGACAAGATCTAAGTCCCAAATATTATTTGTGCATGCATTCTTTATCTAAATGTGTTTTACAAGTTTGTTTTTGGACTAACAATGTTGGTAGGGAAATTGTCTCCAGAAGCACTGGAGGCGCCTCTATTGGATGGAGGCGCATCGAATGGATGGAGGCACCTCAGAGCCAGAGGTGCTGGAGGTGCCTCGGGTTGATGGAGACGCCTAAGTGCAAAGGCGCTAGAGGCGCCTCTGGGTGATGGAGGTGCCTCAAGCGCAGATAAGCTACGAGGATTGGATTTTAGCCTGTTGTTGACACGTGACTTTGATGGAGGAACCCCGAACATCTTGGAGGCGCCTCAGAGTGGATAAAGCCATAGTTTTCGAATCGGATCAGCCTCAATAGAGGCACCTCAGTTCGATGGAGGTGCCCCCAATGGGATATAATAGAGTCTCTCGACCAACAGCCAAAGACATCACTTTTAAATGTTGTTTCTTCCATCATACTGCTGCTCCAAGATCTCCAGCTGTTGTGATGCGACCTTGCTATATCGAATAACACTGGAACCACCTTCTTTAGTAAGATCTTCACCAACACCTGAGTTCTTCACCGCTTATCTTAAATTATTTGTAACGAGTTTAGTTTATTTAAATTATTGCATAGGTAAGTGTAGGGTTGTTACACTTCTCTCATAATTGTGCTCGATTGCTCTTCCGGAGGTTTCCCGAAAGAGAGTTTTAGTGGATTGCCCGTCGGAAATATCCCAAAGGGGAGTAGGACTTGGAGTGGTAGTTCGGGGGGCTGTGAATCAAGTAAAATCAATTGCGTATAGTTTTATTTTAATTTTATTCTTTTTATTCCGTACTTATTTTTCGAATGAGTTTTAAAAATTGAAAAGAAAGTTTTAAAATACGTGATTCACCCCCTCTCACGTGCACTCGATCTTACATGTGGTATAAGAGTGGGGAAGCTTGATTTTAGTGTCATCACTAAATCAAGATTTTTTTCTTTTTGAGTTTTTTTCGTTGCATTTATTAATTATTTATTTTTCCCACACTACCAATCCCAAGATTAAGTCTTAGAAATTCTTTTGTAAGTTTTTATTTTTACAAGAGTTAAAATGACCCAGATCGAAGGATACAACACCGCTCGCCCCCCACTCTTCAACGTGGATGACTTCTCTTACTGAAAGAAAAGAATGGAGGTTTATCTCAAGACCGACATTGATTAGTGGTTCAATGTTCGACGTGAATACATGGCACCGATAGATGAATCTAGTGCACTCCTCAACCCTGAAAAATAGAACCCTAAAATGAAGAAGAAGGCCCAAAATAATTTCAAGGCACTGAACACTCTCCAATACGGGTTGACAAAGGAGGAGCTCAACCGGGTTGGACCCTACAAAAATTCAAAAGAACTCCGGGACAAGCTAATTGAATTACATAAAGGCACAAAAGACTCCAAGGTAACTAAGATATACCTTCTTTTGAATAGTTTGTTTAATATTAAAATGCAGGATGGAGAAACTGTAAGTCAATTACAGCGAGGATCAAGAACATTCTCAACATAGTCCACCTGCAGGTTCAACCAAGGAGGTAAAGATGAAAGCCCGAACCAAAATCGAACTAGAAGATGAGTCTGACTCAAGATCCGATGAAGAAGAACAACTAGTGAACTTGGTAAGGAAGATGTTCACTATAAAGAAGAAAAACTTCATCAAGAATGATCTACAAAAGATGATCAAGTCTACACCTAATGGCGCAAAGGCGAACATTACCTGCTATGGATGCAACAAGAAGGGACATTTCAAGCACGAGTACCCTAATCTAAAAGAAGATAAGTCCAAGAAGGCACTCAAAGCCACCTGGATGAGTCTTCTTCAGAAGAATCAGATGCTGAATAATAAAAACAGGTAAGCTACCTCACATTGATGGCAACCGGACCTGAGTAAAAAAAGAATTAGATGAAGAGGATGAGTCCAAGTACGAGTCGAGCCACAGATTCGTCTCCAGTTCAGAAGGTTCCAATGAGATATATTTTAATTTATCTACAAATTTTTTAAAGTTATTTCTTGCTTAAATAAAAAATTAATTAAATCTAAAGAACACTCTAAACTACTCCTCGAGTAAAATAACTACCTTAAGGAACAACTCAACTCGAGTTCTTCAACTAACCAATTTTAAGATGGAAACTCAACTCAAGTTGTAAAACTTGAGGAAGAGAATTCCTTTTTGAAATGTCAAGTTAATGAACTCAAAGGACAGTTGAAAAAGTTTACCTTAGGATCCAAGTACCTATATATGATACTTGGATCCCAAAGAACCATGTACAACATGTTCGGACTCGGATATAAATCAAAATCTACTAATAAATCATTTTTATCACTTATTTCTCAAAACAAGAAGCAAATCAAAGCATGAGTTATGAAAGCTTACCTAACCAAGCAAGTAGACCAAATCAATACTATATACCTAAAAATGAAATATATTATTTAAAGACAAAACCAAAATTATATGATTCAGTGGGAGACTCCAAATTAGTTGGCACTTCAAAATATAACTTATACAGTTGGGTATCTAGGACTAGATAAACTTGAGATAGTTTTAACTTGTTAAATAGTATTAGAGAATATTAGGATGATAGTAGGTTAGAAAAACTCTGTCAATTGCATGTTTGGGAAGAATCATATGTGTTCGACCTAGTGCAATCGATTTAGTGGAACTAGATAAAGCTACCCTAGTCCAATCTAAACTAATTAGACTAAGATTTAGTATTAAGTTTCTTGGACAGGACTATTTGAAAAGTTTTGTCAAGGACACACGATTACTTTAATGATTTCCAAGTAACTCACCTCAGCTTGAAAGTCTATTCAGAGAATGTTTGCTTAGTGGACCCAAAGCTAAATCTGAATCAAATAACCCTAGATAAATGAGTCAATTCATCTCACAAAATTATACGATTACCTTGGTTGAAAAATTAAACCGGATGAGATGATTAAGGTTAATTAAATTAAAAATTTAATTCAAAATACTAATTAAATTAAAACTCTAATTTAACTAAAAATATTAAAATAAAACATAATGTAAAAAGCATAAAACTTCAAATCTTAATTAAATAAATTAAAATCAAATCTTAATTAAATCAAAAACATAAATTAAATTAATATTTTAAATATTTTAAAATATTAAAATAAAAACTATTTTAAAACCTTTTATTTTTTTAAAAACATATTTTAAAAAATATTTTAAAAATTCTTTTCAAAAAATATTTTAAAAATTATTTTTAAAACTTATTTTAATTTTTTTTAAAACTAATTTTAAAAGTTCTTTTAAAAACTAATTTTAAAAATTCTTTTTTAAAAACTATTTTAAAAACTATTTTAAAAATTATTTTTAAAAACTATATCAAAATTATTTTAATATAAAATTATTTTAAAAACTATTTCAAAACTATTTTAAAAATTATTTAAAAAAAACTATTTCAAAATTATTTTTAAAAACATTATTTTAAAAACTATTTTTAAAAAAATTATTAAAAAAAACTATTTCAAAACTTATTTTAAAAATTATTTCAAAACTATTTTAAAAAATTATTTCAAAACTTATTTTAAAAATCATTTAAAAACTAATTTTTTAAAAAAACTCATTTTAAATTATTTTGAAAATCAACATTATTTAAAAACTTTTGGTAAAATCCTTTAACCCTAAGACTTAACTTTAATTACATTCAAAATTTAAAACTTAATTTAATTAACATAAGTAATATTTTTAACAATTCCTAATTTTTATGTAGGAATCTAAATGAATATTTGATAGTTGAAGCTTTAGACACTTGACTGGAGATCACACCAAATTCATCAAGTTAAAACTCAAAAGCTTAGGATCGATTGTCTTTAGAAACAACGACAAATTTAAGGTAATCGAAATAGATAACATTGAACTTGAATCTGATTTCATTATTCAAAAAGTATTACTTGTCGAAAAAATTAATTTTAATTTACTTAGCATTAGTCAATTATGTGATTCTGATTATAAGATTCAATTTTTATTTTCTGAATATTTAATTAAGCATGCAGATAATCCAAATATCAAACTTAAGAGGTTTAGGCAAGATAATATCTATATAATTAAACTAGATAGCTCCTCACTCAAGTGTCACTTGACACAATAGGAGAAAACTTGGTTGTGGCACAAGAGACTATCCCACACCCATTTTAAGAATATCACTAAATTAAATGTCTTAGTTAGAGGATTACCAAAATTACCTAATCTAGAACAAACAATTTGTAATACTTGCTGACAAGGAAAACAAACTAAATTAACTCATAAACCGACTAACCAAGGTCAAATTAACTCAATACTTAAACTATTACACTTAGATTTATTTGACTCACATGAAATTAAATCAATAAATGAAATTCTATATTGTTTAGTGATAATAGATGATTATTTAAGATTCACATGGATAAAATTCTTAATAAATAAAGATGAAATATTTGAAACTTTTAGTATTTTTTGTTGTAAACAAATAGAAAATAAAAAAAGATTTAAAAATCAAAAGAATTAGGAGTGATAATGGTGGTGAATTTAAAAATTATAAGTTTAATGAATTTTGCTTAGAAAATGGTTACCATCATGAATTCTCATGTCCTAAAATACCTCAACAAAATAAAATAGTAGAAAGAAAAAAATAGAACTCTATAAGAAGCCACCAGGACAATGCTGAATGAATATCAACTATCCAAATACTTTTGGGCTGAAGCTGTTAGTACAACTTGCGACGTCCAAAATCGAACAACTATAAATAAAAGGCATAATGAAACCTTTTATGAAATTTATTATAATAAAATACCTAACATTAAATATTTTAAAGTATTTGGATGTTTTGTTTATATATTAAATACAAGAGAACACTTAGGAAAATTTATCTCAAAAATTGAAAATAAAATTTTTGTAGGATATTCATTTAATAGTACAGAGTCTATAATAAAAATACACTAAGGATTGAAGAAACAATAAATATAAAATTTGATGAAAACTCTAACTCTAGAGAACCTAACAAAAATCAGACTCAATATCAACCAATAGACTTTGTTAGGTCAAACGCTGACCAAGGGGGAGCTAGTAAAAACCTAAACCAAATAGAAAATTAAGAAGATGAACATGAACAACCACAAGAGACTCAACAAGAACCAACTGATTCAAGAACAACAAGAGTTAGTTTAGACCATCCAATTGAACATATATTAAGTGACCCAAATCTGAGAGTTCAAACTAGATCAACATTTAGAAATTTAAGACAAATTGCCTTAATATCTAAGATTAAACCAAAAATAATAGAAGAGACATTACCTGACCCAAACTGGATTATAGTCATGCAAGAAGAACTAGCTCAATTTGAATGAAATAATGTTTGGGACTTAGTACCTTTATCCAAAGATACAAAATTTATAGAAACAAAATGAGTATTCAGAAATAAATTAAATGAAAAAGGTGAAATAATTAGAAATAAAGCAAGATTAGTAGCTAAAGAGTTTAGTCAAATAGAGAGACTTGACTACGATAAAACTTATGCCCAAGTAGCCAGACTTGAATCCATTAGAATGTTATTAAGTTATGCAGCCCAAAAAAGATTCAAACTCTACCAAATGGATGTTAAATTCACCTTTTTAAATGGGCTAATCAAGGAAGCACCTAGGGTCTGGTATGAAAGATTATCTATAAATTTGATATCTAAAGGATTCAATTAAGGACAAATTGACTCAATTCTTTTTATCAAGTTCCTTGAATCAAATATCTTTCTAGCTGTAAAATATGATAAACTAAATTTAAGCTTTAAAAATAAGAAATAAATTAGTAAATTTTTTTGGGGAGCTTTAGAAATTTTTCGGGGATTAATCCGAAATCATATGAATTAATTAAGGTAAATTTTAATTTAAGTGGGAGTTGATTAAACCAATAAACCTAAAGTTATAAATATTAACCTAAAGTTTATATAATTAAAA
>JBBUKS010024155.1:0-11462 GCA_038050645.1 Hedychium gardnerianum
AATGAGTACAGATTTAAGGTTTAGATTTAAAATTTAAAATATAATATTTAAGTTATTCGAAATAAAAAATAATATATATATAAAAATAATATCTTGTACATCTCTCTTTGCGCGATGATGGGCGATTAATGGTTGAAAATCACTCCTTTATTTTATTTATTTTTTAAATGATAATTTTTTTAAATCTTAAATTTTAAATATTATATCTCACGTTCAAGCATCTATTTTTTTTAAAAAAATAACTTAAATATTATAATCTAACTTCTAAATCCTAAAAATAAAATCTTAAACTTAACCCTAACTAAAAAAATTAAAAAAATCATACACATTCACTTTGGAGCGCTCGGATCACTTTTGAGCGATCCGACTATTTAATCGCGCACTATCACACAGAAAAAGATACACAGGTTTTCATTTCTTTCTCTATATATAGAGTTATGATATCATGCACACCTTATTCTACACACTACGTGTACATCCAAAAAAATAAAATTAAAAAAAATTTGATTTAAAATTTTATACGTACTTAATACTATAACTCAACTCTTAAATTTTAAAAATAAATTTTCATTGACACAATCAGTTATTTAAAACAAATAAAAAAACAAAAAATTGATCCAAACACTTCCATAAATTTAAATGTCTGAATTCCATAAGGATCACCATAAAATAAATGTACAAACTATCACACCCGTGTGTGTATATATATATATATTCAGATAATCGATCCGTCCTAAAATAAAAAAAAATCGAGATGGCAGATGAATCTGACAGACAACCCTACATTACAAATAAATAATTCGTAAGTTTAGAGTTTAGATGAGAGGAGGCTCCTACCTTACCTGGGCAACATGGGACAACTTAAATAGCATGATCCGAATAGGTGTTTGGTTTTTTTAGTGAAATCATGATCTTTTCTTTTACTTAATTGCACTGGCATAGCATGGCACAAAAAGACTGATATATTAGTACAAAACCAAGTGAAGTGTGACACGAGTCTATTTAAGATTCTATGATCACAAGAACTCCCTAAACTTTGTCGATCCAGATCAACCGACAGCCCTTTTTAAGACTCGAAGCAAAAGGTTTTAGAAGATGGTAGTTCCTCAGATTTGGATAATTACTCCAGAGTGCAGTTTGCGATCACCTCGATATGCTCTGCTGTCTCTTCGATTTCGTCATGGCTTCGATAATTCGGTACATCCATCGATCCAGCATTCCTTGTGACAAAATATACAATGGTTAACGCATTTCAACAGTGTAAACTTGCTCAAATGAAAGGGCTAATAGATTTTAATTAATTGAAATATTACTTAGGAATATAATCTTGCATAAAGAACACAATGGAAAAGAAATGAGATACATGTAGCGGACCTCAAATATTTATAGTAAATATGGATTAATGATGATGGAGAAAAAAGAATAAAAGATTTTAACTTGTCATGCATGACGAATGAGTAGAATTCAAGATGAACATACACTTGATATCTTAAATCACCAAAACTTTTCTTTTTTATAATTTTATTAGATATCCTTGAATGAAAAAAAATATATAAATGATTTCTCTAGCAAAGATTATCTTGAAACAAATTTTGATTGTGGCAGAGTTCATTTGAGAGGAACTATTTGGGTATACATTGTAAAATGTTTAGTTCATTTGAGAGGAACTATTTGGGTATACATTGTAAAATGTTTTAGTACACAGCTTGAGTAAAGAGTCTACAAAAAAGGTTCATGATTCAGATGATCTTCTTAAGAAAAATACATAGGCATGGAAATATGATTTCAAGAAGAGATTCGAAAGGGGAAGGGATAACCTAATTACTTCTTACCCAAAATTGACTGCAAAGTATCAGTCCATGGATAGACCAGTGTCATAACCATTCCAAGCCCACATATTACTATAATGGCCTCAAGTAACTAACATGAATGACTGACTATATACCGGTATCAAGTAAATAAAAAGATATGGCAAAAAAATCTGGACGTTTACAAGGATAATCTTGCGAATTTTCAAAAAATTTGAAAAATGTCAGAAAGATCAGCATGTACCTGTTAAAGCAAATGTGCCACCAAGCACTGCACACAACCGAGTTAGGAAATGAAGAAAACTATGTCGTTCTTCTCTTATCGTCACCGTAATAGGTGACAGATCATACAAGAAGAAAACAGCTGTTGAAAGGAAAAGGGAAAAATGAGGTTAAAATTCTACAAAAAAAAATCATTTTGTATGTTATATCAATATGACACTAGAGACACTGACCCGGCCATGACCTATCAAAGTCACGCATTGGCACGAAGTATTCTGTGACAGAAAACTGGTTCGTAGGCAACACTTGTTTAGAGAGGTATCTGTATTCCGTTGGAACAATCTGCATTGCATTACACATTAACCTCTTTCTTGTCTTTTAGAAGGAAAAAGTAGTATTACAAGATTGAATCTAAAGAATCAAAAACTAGTGTTCTGCAGATTATAACTAATTAAAAGAGCAAAACCAAAAAGGTTATCACTACACAAATTGTGTAGAAAATAAGATGCGGCTATTGTTTGACAAGACCATAACAGACTAAGTAGTAATGCAAACGCCAGGACATGAGGTTTAGCCGTAGATATTTATCTCACTACAGGGAGAGTAAATTCTTCAGTTGAAATCACAGAAAAATACAAGTGAATGAGTGCTACTTTTGCTAATGCAGGTTAATCCAATAAATGAAACCAAAAACAGTAGGTTGAAAAACCAAAAGATAAAATTTTTGTTTAATAAGATACAAGAAAAGCCGACCCCACGTAGTGGGATAAGGCTCGGTTGTTGTTGTTGTTGTAAGATACAAGAAAAGCCTCAGATGTCAAGAGAAAAAACAAACATCATAGTACAATCCTGCAATTAGATGAAAGGTCAGAAACAACCTTTATATAATACTTGAATGTTCCACTTGTATCATCTAGTATCCTTGCAGTTCCATCAAGAGGATTATGAATCCCTGGATACTTTGGTCCAAAAGACAAATCGTGAATCACATGACTTACATTCACTTTTTTTGCTCCTCCAAAAATCTGTGCATGAAGAATATAAAATGATGAGGTAATTGTACAAACCAGCAAACTATTGTAACTTCAGACAAGTAATAAATTTAGCCACATAAGTTGCCAGATTCATTAAGTGCTTGGGGACCAACTGGGATACCAGAGAAACAAAATTTATGTTAAGAAAATGTAGGAAAGAAAATAAAGAATTAAGCTTCATGTAGAATTACATTTCTCTCGTAAGTCAGAAGAACCATAATTTCATAGTTATATGGTTTCAATTTGAAAAGTCCAGATTGATGAGTTTTGAAGTATAAGGATTCAGAAGAACTGTTTTGTTACTAGATCTTCTAAAGAGTGACAATTTAATTCTTGACAGCAACAACCGCAATGAAATGAAAAGGGAATATGGGTATAAATAGGGTGGTAACTTAGGCCCATCTCTCAATAAAAATTACTTATGTTATGTTTGGTTCATCGAGTGGAATTGATGCGAATAGAATAATTATTCCTAAGGAATGAAATTGATAGGGAGTGGAATGATTTTTGTATTACTCACTTCATGGAATCGAATAGATGATTCATTTTCGACGCAACTTGGTTTATAGTAATGTAATTAGTAAAATCAAAAAATAAGTTTATAAAAAGATAAGATATCCCTCTGAGTAATAGACTAAAGTTTGCTTGGCCCCTCTAGCCTATCTAGTTTTGTCTGACCCTCCTAATCTGGATACTCTAACTGGCTAGTTTGTCCATCTTGCTCAGTTCGTCTTTGCTTATTCAAAATATGTTTTTTTTTTTTGGAGAATTAAAGTAGGCATAGTTATATGTTGAAGAATGAAAGGAGTAGGAATAGGCAGTCCTTGGCATGGAGTACAAAATTGGCTAAGAAGGATAATTAGGGAATAGCAAATCCATGAGAACCGTATTCCGTGTTCACTTTTGTAAGTAAACATAGAAATAAGTATTCCATGGGAATTTAATAGGGAATAGAATATCCCTTCATATCAACCAAACTCCACAATTACTGAAATTGATAAAAAATAAAAAAATAAAAAAATAAAAAGCAGAATTTTTACAAAGCAAGTGATAGGAAATAGTAGGGACCAAACAGAATGCGAATGCGATGAGTGGAAAGATGAAAAAGAATACAGCGAGAATATAACATACTCATACAGAACATAAAGTGCAAAAAATAAAATTACCAGGGCATCATTCAGTAAAGTATTAATATGTTAGTTATTCATAGTTATCTAACTAACCTGCTGTGCAACAAAAATATTTAAACCATGGACCGATATATGGAAGTTACCAGCAACCCTCTGCACATCCAAAACTCCATATACCTGCAGAAATTGATATAGCATAATATTGATGATCGAAGATTTTCAAACTGAAAAAAAAGGAGATAAAACCAACATATTGAATATGTCATACTCTACATCCTTCACCATTTGAAATAGCCTGCTTGACATTCTCAATCATTTTTTCCGCATCAGAGCCCAATGTATGTTCATGCTTGTGTTGAGAGGATTCATCATGATGATCACTTTCATCTGTTGACAGTTTCCTGACAAATTAATTTTCTTCAACTATTTTCTTAAATGCAAGAACCAATTAAAATGTCAGTTCTAATCTGAAATGATAGATTAATTCAAGAACACTATAAAATGCCCCTAAAGATTAACACATGTACTGATGCTAGAAAGGGAAAAGGAAGGAGAGGGAAGGAAATGACAAAGGAAATGAGAATAAGGGAAAAGGAAGGAAACCATAACCATGAGGGAGGGGAGAGCAAGGGAAAGGAAGGAAAGCATATGCCCTTGTTTGGATGCTAATTAGCAAGGCAAAAAGGGGGGGGGGGGGAGGGAATGAAACATCTTTCCTCTGCATACTAAGGGAAATGAAGTGAAGCAAATTAATCCTTTCCTTCTTATATTTTTAATATTTGAAAATTTTGACACTTAAGTATACTGGAGGGAAAAGGAGAATAATCCATTGCTTCCATCTTACTCCACCTCATCCAAATATTTTTTCCCCCTAAACAGAGGACTAATCTCTCCCTCCCATTTGCCTCCTCTCCCTTTCATTCCCTTCAATCCAATACAGCCTCTAAGGTCAATCTCTGAAGATTATAATATTTGATAGGAAGTATGAACACATACAAAAAGAACGAGCAATATGTTCCAACTAATTAGGATCGACAACATAGATGTCATACGATCATTGAGCTTATGACATGTTTAGTAATCCATAGGACATTGCAATCTTATCTAATTTTGTGAAATTAATCGTTAGCCTGCATCTTCCAGCCACCGCACCTACTTAACAAATCTAAATAGTCTAACTACAAAATCTATTGCCTATGAATATATTGTCACCTTCTTGATATATTTTTCTAGGCTACAACTAATTGACCACAAACAATAACATTTTCATGATTATTTTTAGTAAAACTACAGATTCATGTCATCATTCCTATCTCATCTATATTATGGCTAATTGTAATACTATCTTAATGAAATTTCCTCTTTGACCTAAAGGCCAGCAGTGATCATACATAAAATCCATAAATTCTCTCCAGTTTAGCCACCTAATTTTTACCCTAAGAATAATTTCTACATCAATCTCACTATAATTGTATAATATAGATCAAGATGCACTAATACATATCCATCCAACTTAAGCACGTGAGTGTCCCTCTACGTGCTGATGCCTTATAAAAGTGTATAATAATCAGGGACTCAGGATGGTTTTTCCAAAATCCTCAAGAAACCTGAATCAAAGCCTTGAGAAGAGATGAACTCTACCAGCCCATCAATTTAACTCAGAAATAAGAATAGCTAAATAAATTCAACCTGTTCCGTTTATGATAATCTCAACAGGCCACAAAAATGTGTTCACTGAGACTGTTTGTACCTATAGACAAGGTGTTCATGAAGGTAGGGATCTTTAAGAAGTCTGAAAATATTCAGTTTGGCAACTGATTCATACAATTTAAAAGGCATTCACCGATATGGCAAGGAAAACAAAACATTCACATACAAAAATACTAAAAAAACATAACTTTTACTGTTTCTTTTCCAGTCTTTTTCCTTTTTTTAGACAATAACTACTGAATCTGCCCACGTCCCATAGTTGCGCGGACAGAACTACCAAACTACACTATATGAAGCTAAAAAAACAACAAAATAGTAAAAAAGAAAACGCTGCCCCTTTCCTGGTTAATTTGTTGATCAGAGAAAGAGAATCAATATGGATGAAATTATTTAATGATGAAACCATCTTTAACCATGAAGATAATAATAACATTCAGATATCAACACCTTCATCAAACCAGTTCAAATAACAAGGACTACAAATTTTACCATGTTTGTGACCCGAGTGTTCTTTTTCAACAAGATCTGATAAGTATTCTGCACCCATAATTTGTCCCTCTCTAGTCAAACGAAGCTATAGTATTCAGAAAGGAAAGAAATCAGGTACAAATTAATAACTGTACTAACTTCAACTATAAATGGCACACTCTAATTTGTATTTTTCTGATTTCATGTTTTAAGAATGGGAAATTATTTAGACCAAAGGAAGGCGAAATCACTTTACTTAATTTTCAGTTACATTAAGGCTTCCTGGACAGAACATCATAGCAAGTTTAAATTGAATATGTGGTTTGACTTTGAAGGAGAAATCTCAAGAAACATGAAAAAATACATCATTCTTAACTTTGAGTCTTATTTCAAAGAACAAAACAAAATTATGTATTCTGGCTTATGCAAGAATAAGACTGCATACATGTATCCTCTATAAGAATAATCATAGTTGTTGATAACAAGATTAATTTTTTGCACAAATAGATCCCAAGGCCAAAAGGTTATGGTCATTACTTTCCAAATATTTGTGTCCAGATCCACCTCATGTTTTCCAGACATGTCAATGGCATCCACACTTAGAACTGGAAACAGAAGAAAGTTTAGTCTTAGTGATCATGTAGAAAGTTTGGGCACAGAATCCAAAGAACAAAAATCTTTTGAACCACAGAAACCTCTGAAAAAAAAAATACAAATGAAGCAAAGGCATAAAACTAACCTTCACAAGGTAATGATGGGAATGTAATATTTATATGAATAGGAAGATTTTCTCCTCGCTTTACATCCACAGACATCTACAAAAAAGAGTAACTATAAGTCTATCATGAATAAGTCTACAAGATTCAATAGCTGAGAGCCAACAATAAACTTAGATTCAGCAAAGAGAAAAACCCATCCCACAGACATCATTCAGCATTTATATAATAGGACACACTAACTAGTTCAGCTAATAGCTTAGAAAACCAAAGATTTGCAAATTACTAGTGCTCACAAGATTTTGAGAACAATCAGTTCAGTATATGCTCAATATTCTAACCCATTTGACATGTGATGGTCTGTCATATGAGGAATGGTTTGATTAATCATTCTATTAGCTTGATAACCTGCACACCTTGCTACAAAAGTAGCCAATAAGAATAATGTCTGACAGTGTTTCCACTTTATAAAAGTCAAGTTTTTAGAGAAGTAAATTTCATCCAGAAATATTTCAACTACATTATGAAAGAAATAATATCTCAGATTATGAGAATTGTGTGCGGGTAGACTTTAGCAGATGTTTCATCAAAAACCATTCAACTGAATATTAGTAGTGATATAGCCTTTCATAGTTTAGAGCAGCAATTAGATCCAAATGGCCAACCACAAAATGATGGTTTCATCACATCCATGACTCTTAGCCAGTGGATTCCAACACTGGATAGTCCAGTAATCCAAATGTTCTATCTTCATTAAGTAGAAAAATGGAAGAGGAAAGATTACTACAAGTATACAAGATAGCTAAAACAGACATCTCAATTGCAACCAACATGTGAACTTGAAAGAAAATAAGCAACCATGAAATGCAAATCCAAGCAATGATCATGTACATGCCAACTAGTTCAGAGTAATTAAATGGAAATTAATACTTGACCTGGCTAATTCTAGATAGCATATCTCACATTCAGATATGCTTGATTTTGTGGTGCAGCACCAGGCTGCAAGGAGATAAAGCACCTAGCTTTCATGATGAATTTCACCGAACAGAGAATTTTATTGACTAAAAAAGATCAATTACAAAAGGGTAACTTGGGGTCTGTAAAAGGTTCCAACCCAATTAAATTTGGAAGATAAAATAAAGTAAATGGGATAACAAATATCCACTTCCCTAATGTGATTTGACAACTTAGAAAATAAATTTTGTCCACAAATTGGACAAATAAAATGCTACCAAAACAACTGAACATCAAAATTCCATCCTAAATTGAAGGACTAGCAAATAAGAAATTATAAACCAAATAAATTCCAAATGTTTGCATCAGTCTGGTTTTACATGCTTTTTAATATTTGAACCACATGAATCACATTAACTCACAAAAGATTTTAAGTAATATATTGCCAAGTAAAATGAAAATGCTTATCATATAGAAGCGTAACTAGTACTTGTTTGCTGAAGCAATGGAAAATGGAAGGAATGTTATTATTAATGAAACAAACATGTATAGAAAAGAATACCAGATGATTCTTACTCAAACTATTCAGAAAAGTAAAGAACCGTCAACAAACCTGATGAACGGTATAGGTAGTGAGGTAATACTGAAGCTCGTGTACAAACAAAGTGACCATTACAGCAATACCAACGATGGAAACTGCAAAGTAAATAAAACAAGGACTGCAATTTGAAACACAAGACAGAATGTTTACACAAATGGAGAAGCAGGTAATTAAAACAGCAAAAGAGTACAACAATAACGATGACTTAAGAGTTAAGTTAGACTGATGCTATTGTCTGGCATATATGTTAAAGACACAGGAAACAAAAAATGAGGTTTGGTATCTACATACCAATAGCCCCTGAATGAGTCTTCTGCAGTAGGTGCTCCTCTGCGCGAGGAAATGCATCAAAATTCCTCAAACTTTGGAATCGCCCCATCTTTGATCTTCGAACACAAACATAACACTTTAAGCCACTACACCTTTGTTTACAATTATAAAAAAAAATAGTACACTATGAAATATCTTTATCCTACATTTCTCGCAAAGTAAAGATATACAAAAGTAGTTACATTTACTCCCTCAAGTTCCTTTTTTCCCCCTTTGGCCAACGGTAAAAGAAATCAGTATCTAAGAGGCTAAAATCCAGAAAATAAACAAACTCGAAAAGGAGGGAGTAAGAAAATTTAGGTTAGAGACGATGGAAAACAGTGGAAACCCTCGTCCAGGCATCGAAACATCGTATCAAACAGGATTCGGTTCAGTGACGGAACCAAATCGAGCAACAAATACACTGTAGGTAAAGTAAAAGGAGAGAAATGGATTGGGAGAGCCGATTTCATCGACGCACCAGGGAGAGCTACCGATCGGAACGATGAATCAGTCGTCTTCGTCGTGCCGTCGTCTCGTCGAGGGTCCTGGCTTTTGACTCGAGAAGAGAATGGGCATTTGTGTAATAATGAAAGGGTATTATTGCGATTGGCTGCATCACCGTTGATTACAAAAATCGCTAGATGGACGACGGAGATGGCAAGCAGACGATCTCTAATTCGATTTCACTCGTATTTAGATCCTAATCACCTAAAATTTTCACTTACCTCCCTCAAGTTCATCAAACTGTTTACTTCACCTTCCATATATTAAGATAAAAATCATGTATTATATTCCAAAACAGTCTTTTGGCAAAAAAATTTGAAATATTTTAATAAAAGACTTAGCTCAGACGCGCTACAATCAGAATCGGATGGTTGTGATGGATCCTTGATAAAAGACTTAGCTCAGACGCCCTAGTCGTCCCAAAAAAGCTTCAAATGGGGTGAGAGAGGCTCGAACTCTCGACCTCAGGATAACTCATTGTAAGCTATGAGACCTACGCGCTAGCCAACTGCGCCACCACCCCGTTGCAGAGATTTCCATTTAAATAAACTTAATGTATATTAATAACATTAATACCACCATCATCAAAATTTGATTTTTTTTTTTACAAAATGAGTTAATTATCAATTTTTTTAATGGAAGTATGTACATATTGTTCACAAACTATGTACATACTTTATTATGTGCATCAAAGAGCGCCTTTTTTTTTTACTTTATTATCAAATGAACGCTTCATCCTTGTGAAACGATGCATATATTTTTCATTATTATATGTCTTTTATTTTTCTCGTTTAAATTGAGGTATTATAGAAGTTTTCCTATTCTATTAGGACAGTTATGGAAACATAGCTATTATAATTATAGTTATAATAGTTATAATCTCATAATTATTATAATTAAATTATTATATAATTATAGTAGTTACGATTCAATAGTTGTTATAACTATAACTTAGAGCTAGTTAATAATGCGAGAATGACATAGCAAATTTTTGAACGTCATAATTTTTTTAACTCGGATATCATAACGAGATTTTTTTTAATTGAAGCTTATATGAACGAACTTTGATTAAAAATATATATATCCGAGTCAAAAATTATGACCTTCAAAAATTTACTATGTCATTCCCGTATCATTAACTAACTTTCAGTTGTAACAGTTACAATTCAGTAACTGCTACAACTGAGTTGTCACACAGTTGTTGTAGCAATTATGGAACGAGCTTCGATTAAAAAAAATATTTCATTTTAATATTCGAGTAAAAAATTATGACCTTTGGATATTAGTTAATGATGCAGGAACGACTTAATAAATTTTTAAATATCATAACTTTTGACTCAAATATCAGAACGAGATATTTTTTTTAATCAAAGCTCATGTAACAACTATAATTATTTTTCATGTTATAACAAACTTCCAAGGCTAGAACAAGACTTTTTTTTTTAATCGAAGCTCGTTTAGACGAGTTTCGATTAAAAAATATCTTGTTCTAATATCCGAATAAAAAATTATGACCTTCAAAATTTATTATAACATGAAAAATAATTATAGATATAATAATTATGATTTAATTATAATTATAATAGTTATGAAATCATAACTACATTTTATTACTATTATAACTATGTAGGCGATAGTGCATATGTCAGCTACATGTATATGTTGAAGAAAAATAATACATACATACGATATCGAAAGAATAGAATGATCATTTTACCTAGGGTGGAGCACCTTTTGATAATAAAATAAAAAAAATGATAATTTATTAAAAGAGGGACGTCTTTTTTATTTTTACTTAAAAAAACATAACAAAATTAATTAATCAAAGAGAAATTAAAATCTTTAAGAATAAAAAATATTTAATATCGACATATCTATAATAAATATAAAAAAATATATTTAAAAATATTTAAAATGAACACATCCATAATAAATTAGAAATAATCTAATAGCAAAGTATTTTGATTTGATTTCAAATTGCTTAGCAGTAAATGAGAATATTT
>JBBUKS010024185.1:0-11460 GCA_038050645.1 Hedychium gardnerianum
TATAGTGCCGTCTCCTTTTTCTTTCTTGTTTCATCATACTGTATTTTCTTTCATTTCTTAATTTCATATTTTTTTTTACATTTCTTCACTCTTGCTTACGTTACTTTGACTTTCCGGGGTCCATCTAAGTAAGTTATGTGCGTGGTACAAAGTTCATGGTGCAGAACTATTTTTCCAAAACTCACTAACTATTTTTGTTGGTGTGTAACTCATTAACATGGAACACACATGACTTGCATAAAGGTTTTGCTTATATTTTTTTTCTCCATCACATGCTAGTAATTTCCTCCGAACCCAATGGCAGATCCGATATCCGACCCAAATGGAGGGTATGGAGATAATCTCTCCATACCTGATTACCCGATTAAATAATATATATATATATATATATATATATTAAAGATTTTTTTTTCAAAACCCACTAACTATTTTTGTTGGTGTTTAATCTGTTTTTATTAAATATGATTAAATTATGAGTAGGCTATATAGATGTTTAATCTACTTTTTTTAATTATATATATTTTTTTAAATATGATGTTAATTCTAATATGCTTTTGTTGAATGATGATAATTTGATGGAAAGAAGAAAATTATTAGTATAGAAAATATTCAATCCTCTAATGGGTATGGTTATGGTTATGGAGATGGATATCTGAACCCCGATGGGTATGGGGATGGAAGATATGGAATCCGACCTGAACCCGACCCATTGCTATCCCTACACCAAATGACAATGTTGAAAATTAAAGATCACTATTGCAGCAAATTGTTTCTGCTGTTGGGGAATAATCAGGATAATTAGAATTGGAACTAATAGCAACTTTGAGAAACAAGCATATAAATAAATAAGTAAACAATGACGTCCAAAATAAACATCAATATAGAGGCAAATTGTTTCTGCTATTGGTGAATGGTCAGGAGAATTAGATCTGCAACTAATAGCATCTCGTACAAATAAATATGTTTGAAGTTTGACAATGATAAGAAGCTAATCCTCAGTCAGTTTTTCCTAGTGATGGAGAAAAAAAATATGTACCAGCATGCACATTTTTCTGAGAAAATGATGTACCAGCATGAGAACTAACCCTGCGAGCTATAAGCAAGTTATCCATTAACTAAAGTATGCAGATGGATGTCAAAAGTATATGTTCTACTTCTGCACAAGTTTGCACCACTGAATACAGCCAGAATATAGATTAGGTAGTCAATTAAAATATTAAATATTGTGCACCAAAAGTTTTATGTATGTCAAAGTGGACAAAATTGTTAGCAGTTTCATTTGATGTGAATGATAACAAAATAAACTCCAAACCTACTTGCAATCTGCACTCTGTGTATCTCATTGCAGCAGCAGGATCAGCATCTATTGACCCAAAGTTACCATGTCCATTAATGAGAGGGCATCGTAGAGAGAAATCCTAGAAAGATGTAAAAGCATAGAAGGTAGTGATTTAGTATAAGAGAAAACAATGTAGATAAGCTTTCAAATTATAGCAACAACAAAATGACATGTTATATACTAACATAATGTTAAAGACTAGGCATTGAATATATAAATTATAAATCAATATTTATTCATGTGCATGTCGTAATGGGCGTCAATAATTCATTGTGGAAAAACACACAAAAAAAATAGTAATCCAAGCAATAAATGAAATTTTAGGAAAAACTAAGTAACTAACAAATTTATGTTACTTGGTAGGTGAGAGTTTCTGGAAATGGAGAACAATAGGAAGTTTAGAAGTCTCTTGATGGTGGTGGTGGTCAATTCTTAGCACTAGTATTCTCATGCGGTAGCCAACATAGTCAATAAATTCCAGCACACACATTGCATTATAATGGAAAGACAGATAAATTGAGTGGAGGAAAAAAAAACCCTGCAATTAATGTCCATAGACATGGAACTGTCCTTGATCATAAATTTTTCAACAGTAAAAACACTGCAGGAAAGAAATGAGAAGGATTGAGAGAACACCTGAGCCATTCGAACTAAAGAATCATAAACGGCTGTATCTCCGTGGGGATGGAACTTACCTAAAACCTGTAAGAAATCATGTGAATGATTTTTTAAGCCCGCAAGGGTTGCAGTAGCAAGGAGGCAAATACTCGATATACTTGCAAAGTCAAAAATCACATGAGAAGTTACGACCTAGCATTAATTGCAGAAGAACCTAAATAGAAAGATAAAAAAGAAAAACATGATGTTGTCACCTCTCCAACGACCCTAGCACATTTCTTAAAAGGCTTACGAGAAGAAAGACCTAATTCATGCATTGCGTACCTGCAAACAAAATGAAAATTATAGCAGGATAACATTGCACCAAATAGAAGAGAGAAAACTAGAAAAACAATCAACCAAAAAAAGATGTTGTAAAATAATCAACCAAGAAACTTTAAACAGGCAAAATGCTAGAAACAAAACTGGTAGCAATGCTTACTATCAGAAATTGGCAGTCAAACTAAATGATTTTGCAAAAGAGATAAATCAGTTACTATAGATGATAAGCCTGAATGCCTATGGGTATACATAATGCTCCAGCTCCAAGTTGGTGCATGGATGGATTTGCAATACCAAAATGCAAGACATTTGCTTCGTTTTTTACTAGACTCGAGATAACCAAGCATCGCATAATAAAAGGGTTATTGGCAGAATAGCTCAAACAGGTAGATTGGCAGACAATGTGTTGGATCGGTATTAAGACACGGGGGAGGATAGAAAACACCAACATAATTTGTAAAGAAGTCAAAAAAAAAAAAACATTCACGCAAGAATAAATCTGCGCCAGTAATAACGGGCACAAGTTCAATATTTAGACTCACAGTATCCTCCTGTGCACCGGCTTCAAACCGTCCCGTACATCAGGCAAAGCGCGACCAACCAGCACCGACATGGCATACGCCATATACGATTCCTTGGCTTCCATGTGGAGCTCTGTGGGGACGATCCTTGCCACCCTTGTGCCACTGCGCTCCTTCACCAACACCCCTCCATTGGGTCCGCCGCCGTCGTCCGCCCTCCCCTGCTTTGCGGCACTGGAAGGCTCCTCCTCCGGATCCCTCAGCTTCGCCCTCACCGGCCGAACGGCCCGGCGCGACGTGGTGGAGAGAGGGCGAAGTTCGACGAAGACGCGGCGGGAAGATGGGAGCGAGGCGGAGATGGCAGGGAAGAATAGGAACGGGCGGCCGCGGGCGAGGACGGAGGAAGAGCCGAGGCGGAGCATGGTGGAGAGAGCCATAGCAACAGACGGGAGAGTGAAAGCCCTAGTTAGTCGAATTGGGGCAGGGATTTCATTCGGATTAGAGCGGGAGGAGCCGAAGACGAAACGAGCGGCTTTGCGTTGTTAGGGTTTTAGGGTTTTTGGGATCCCGAAACCTGGTTGAATGAACGGTGGGGATCAAATTGAATTTGACCGTTGGGAATCATTGTTCTTTCGGAATAACATAAGATTAGGAATACATTATTTATTGGCAAAAAATCAAAATGCCCCCTTATGTTTATGTGCAAAAGTGAAAGACGTCCTTTTTAACCCTTTTTTTTATTTAAATAATTTAAAGAACGTCTCATTTGATTTATTATCAAAGACTACCGTATCCTACCTTTATTTTTTGAAATTGTTCTTATTTTTTATATTATTATGACAATTATATTCATAATTATTACACAATTATAATATCTTATAACTATTACATAATTATAATTATAATTTTATAAATGATATAATTATATAATTATAATAGTTATAATTTCATAGTTATTATAATATAATATTAATTAATATTGATAAAAATAAAATCATCTAAGATTATAAAAATTATGAAACGTCCATATTAAAATGTTTTGAATTATAATTATTATAATATAGTATTATTAGTATTAATCAGAGTTGAAGTGATATGACTAAAAATAAAGTCTTTATATTATAACAATTATGATCAAAATTTAAATGTTTATATTGTAATAGCTATATATTTATAATTGTTATAACAATATAAAAAAATTCAAAATAAAATTATACTTAGGTCAGATGAAATGTTCTTTTAATAATAAATCAAAAGATGTCCCTTCTAAGATTTTAATAAAAACAGAGTGTCTTGTTTATTTTTACCCTATTTTCATTGTCATTAAAAACGCTATATTTTAAAATATAATGATTACAATATTATGACAAGAATTTTGATCAAAATTATTTTAATGCATTCAAAATTACTAAATATTATAATTAAAATTACTCAAATATTAAATAAAATATATTTTAATTTAATCAAAACTAAATAAACTTAATTAAACATTATTTAATTAATTTATTTATTTTATCAAAACACTGTTTTAAATAAAAAATTTCATTGATGTTGAGAGAGCCTTCCATCACATGTCGTAGATAAAACAACAATCAAAGATTTTGATGAAATCCCTTCCCATTCAGTTAAGTGTAGGGCGGCGGCTTGGGGAAGGAGGCAATGGGCCCACAGAGCAGGACTGCGTCCGGCAAGCTGTACTCATCCCTGAGCGACCTCGCCGGCGACTGCACGCTGATGTAGAGCTGCTGCCCCAAGTAGCGTCTCTCCCACACTTCCGACCTCAAGTTCCACATCCCCGCGTTATCGAACGTCAGCAGAATCGCCGACCACGACTTAGGATACACCTGCACGGAGTGCCTGCTCACGGCGTCGAGCATGTTGTATGTGTTCCTTTTCTCCGGCGACCACTTCCCCGGACCCATCCTGCGTCGGAATTTCAGGTTGTGAGTTACTTCGTCGAGTTCGATAAAGAAATGCCGAGAGTCTCACCCGACTAGGAAGAAGGCGTAGCCATTCAGGTGGTAAACCTGAACGGCTTTCTCGGGGTTCTCGAAGATGATCTCCACGTAGGTCCTGAACTCGACGGTCTTGACGTCGGGGAGCAGCTTGATCGGAGAGCCGTCCGTGGGGGGTTCGTCGCCGGTGACGTTGTACTCGAAGTAGTTGCCGCCGAAGCCGTAGTACTCTACGAGCTTGAGCGGGGTCTCGGTGTCGACGTGCGACACGCCGTTGAGGGCGTAGCGGAGGTTGCCGGCGACGAAGTTGCGGGAACTGGCGAGCTTGATGGTGCGGGTGATGTCGATGCCGCCGTAGTGGTAGGACCCTTGGGGGTTGGGGCGGGCGGCGCTGGCGGTCAGGTTCCACCGGAAGGACCGCCACTGGTTGAGGGACCAGGCCCAGCTGGTGGGCGCCTTGGGAAGCACCGGCGACGGCGCGGCGGAGGATCCGGCGTACCGGACGACCGCGGTGGCGGTCAGCTCCTTGTGCCTCAAGAACCGCGTGGACGCCACGATGTAGTAGTCGCCGGGGGCCTGGTCGGCCTTCACCAGCACCGAGAAGCACTGGCCGATGTGGACGTCGAGGGACTCGTACACGTTCTGCATCGTGTGGGATCCGTCCATCTCCACCAGCGTCATGACGTGGCCCTGGAACCGGAAGTTCAGCGAGGTCTTGATGCCGACGTTGCAGATCCGGTACCGGTAAACCTTACCGGCCTCCATCTCAAACAGGGGAGCATCGTCCTTTCCCTTGGCGTCCTTTCCTGGCCGGCCGTTAATGAGGACGCCGACGGGGAGGCGGATGCTGCTGCCGGAGTCAAGGGTCTTGGCGAGGGCAGAGTGGTCCTTGTTGTACCAGTCGCCGATGACGACGGTATAGTCGTCGGCCGGGGGGTCGAACGGCACCGGGATGAGGAGGCGACTGTTGACGCGGAGGCCGCCGAATCCGCCGGCCGCCTTCTGCATCCCCAACGACGGGAAGTAGAAGAAGCTACCGATCTGGTCCTTCACCTGGAAATGGTACGTGAAATTGGTTCCCGCCGGGATCGGGCAGTTGGTTCCGGCCATTCCATCCTCCCACGAATTCTTCCTCTGCTGAATTCCATTCCTGCCCGCGAACAATCGGGATCAAATTAATTGCACCGAGAAATTAACGAGGAATAATCAATCAGTAGGTGATCGAATATCAAACCAGGAGAAGAGGAGCGGCTCGTCGAGGAAGTTGAAGACGTTGATGACGATGTTGTTGTTGGTGGTGGAGTTGATGTTAGGGCCGGGGAACTGGCCGTTGATGAGGATGCCCTGATGAGGGACGCCGAGGGGGGCTATGGTGCCGTAGGTGACGTTCCATGTGAAGAAGAGGTAAGGGTCCTCGGCGCGGACGACGCCGGAGATACCCAACACCGACAGCACCACCGCTAGCACAACGCCGGCGCCGGCCATCACTAAGTATGTAATGGATAAAGATTAAGAACAAAAAAAAAGAAAAGCAAAGAAAAAGCTCTCTCTTTGGAATCAAATAATTAGCGCATGGCCATGGAAGATCCCGGCAAGCGCTTGAGGAGATGAAGATCTAGTGAGGGAGAAGGGCACGCCGAGAAACTTCGAATTGGAAGGGGTGGCCTCGAGGTGTTAAGTAGGCAGCCGGGTGGAGCTAATTATGGAAGGTCGCTCATTTTTAGCTCCTATAATTAATGAAAACCAGCGATTAAGTGGTTTTGATGTAGTCAATTATATTCTAAATTAAGGCAATTTTCTTGTGCGGTGATTTTTTTTTCCCCCGCATAAAAATTAGCATGGCAAATAAAGTCATAATCGGATCTGATACTTCTTCTGAAACCCGTCCAATTGTACCGAGATCCGATAGCCACAATCGGATCCCTTTAAAAGGGGAAAAGAGATACGGTAGATGATTTCCCGATGATGTATGTCTTCTTCTCGGCCGCTGCTCGGCCTCGTCCGGCGAGCCGCCACCTCCTCCCATGCCCGGCAGGTCCACGCGCAGATCATCCTCTGCGGCCTCCCCCTCCACAACCACCTTCTTTGCAAGCTGGCGGAGCTCCGCTCCCCCGACTACGCGCTCGCCGTCTTCCACCGCCTCCCCTCGCCGCCCAACGATCACGCGTACGCCTCCCTCATCCGCGCCTTTTCCGCATCCGGCCCATTTGATTTCGCCCTCTCCTTATACTCCCGCATGCTCCTTGAAGGCGTCCGCCCCACCAACTTCACCTACCCGCCCCTGCTCAAGTCCTGCTCCGCCCTCTCCTCCGCCGACCTCGGCCGGAAGGTGCACGCGCACGTTGTCAAGTTAGGGTTCATCTTCGACCTCTACGTAGGTAATTCCCTCATTGATATGTACTCCAAGTGCCTCCTCCTTGACGATGCCCACCAAGTGCTCGAGGATATGCCTGTGAGCGATGAGGTGTCATATAACTCCCTCATCTCTGGATATGCACATGTTGGAGACATGAACATGGCCCGTTCGGTGTTCGAAGAAATGCCGCACACACAGAATGTGGTATGCTGGACTGCCCTTATTGATGGATTTGGGAAGCATGGAATGATATCAGAGATGCTCGATTTTTTCAAACGGATGCTTGTTTCCGCTGAACATGTTTTTCCCAACTCAGCCACCATGGTGTGCCTCCTATCCGCATGTGCAAATGCTTCGAATTGGGAAGTCGGAAAATGGGCAGCGAGTTTCATCGAGGTCAATATGATCACATTGGACTCAGTTCTTCGTACATCACTAGTAGACATGTATGCAAGAAGTGGAGATGTTGGAAAGGCAAGGAAAGTGTTTGACAGTATCTGTGACAGAAATGTGGGGTTATGGAATGCTATGATCACTGGATACCTTCATGGAGGTTCCCCAGAAGATGCAGTCAGATTGTATCATCATATGAGGAAATTATCCGTCGAACCAAATGAGATTACCATGGTCAATTTGTTTTCAGCTTGTGCTAGCCTGGGAGCTCTGGATCTTGGGAGAGAAGTTCATCGAACTTTGGCTAGAAAGAGAATGCAGATGAATGTAATTCTGGCCACTGCTCTGGTTGACATGTATTCCAAGTGTGGGGGCATCAACGACGCTTGCTTGGTTTATGTTAAGGCGCCGAATAAAGATGTCGTTTTGTGGAATGCAATGATATCAGGGCTTACAGTTCATGGATACGGTAAAGATGCTCTAACAGTCTTTGTGAAAATGGAGAGACTCGGTGTGAGACCAAATGATTCTACCTTTGTAAGTGTTTTATCAGCATGTAGCCATTCGGGCCTTGTAGAGGAAGGTAAAGCTAATTTCCACAAGTTGCTTGACTATGGATTGAGTCCTAAGGTTGAGCATTATGCCTGCTTGGTTGACCTTCTTGGTCGAGCAGGGAATCTAAGTGAAGCTGTTGCACTGATACAAAGGATGGTAGTCCCGCCTAATTCTGTCATCTGGTCTTCTTTGTTGAGTGCTTGTCGTATCCATGGGAATGTTCAATTGGCTAGTGAAGTTGGACGGTTTGTTCTTTCGTCCGGTGAGGCAAGCTTAGGTTGTTGCAAACTGCTATCAAACATTTTTGCGAGTGTTAGCAGTTGGACTGATGTAGCAAGAGTGAGGAAATTGATACATGAGAAAGCAATGATGAATATCTCCAGCTGCAGTTGGATCGAAGTAGATGGGACTGTTTATAGATTTCTTGTAGAAGACAGAAAGCTTGTAAGATATCAGCAGCTATACACAATGCTAACTATTCTGATGAGGCAATTGGGTGATGAAGGATATCAACCTGATTCTGACAATCTTGGGGAGCATGTCTGAACTTCAGAATGATAATTAATTTATTCAATTATTTTCATCTCTCAAGGTGCTCTAAGATCATGTTCATTCATTCGCCTGAAGATGGTCATAGATCGATGAGTGCTACAACAATGGTTGCAAATGGGGCTTCATTTGTTTTCGGGAACCTTATTAGCACAGTAAACAATAATTTGCTCAAGAATTTCAGTCAAACAAGAAACAAGCTCCAGACTGTATAAAGATGGTGATATTTGGAGCAGGTGATGGCATGGAATTTTGTCCACTGAGGATATCCAACCTCACATAGACCCAGAGAGAACAGCCTCATGAGTTAATGTTGGAGATTGAAAATCAAAAGATTGTGTGATTCTTATTCAAAGAAAATGTTAATAATTACAACCAACCAAGCTCACCAGCAACTGAACTTCTAGGCTGTAAGTTTCTCAGTAATAAATGTTTTGTGATTCCCGTGTTATTACTCGTGTATTTGGAAATCCGAAACTTGGAAGTACATAATCTAGTGACGATATGCTATATGGAGAAGCATTCTCAACGTGAGAAAATGATCCTTTTTAACAATGGTGGTTGCACTCTGTAGAAGATTTCTCGGTAAAAATAATCTTCCATCATCTGCAAAATCAGTGCAAGTTAACAAATAGAGTTGGGAGTCTTTAAGGGGCCAGCTTTACCCTTGTGGTGCCCATGATGGTCATGTTCTTATGCATCATCGACTCCCGTTGCATTATAAGTGCATACAGTATCTCATTCCATGCATCTGGAACTCCAGGTAAGCACCAATGGCTGCAGTCTTGCCTGCGAAGCGGAGCAAGAGCAGAAATACCAAGGTAAAATCTCGATAAATGACCGTCTTTCCTACGAGCAGTCATCTGTGTCACATTTAGCAGATCCAGTTCTAGCACTTCATTTGCAGTGAAATTCTCGGAGGTAACTTCCCTGAATGGTTCCAGGTAATGTTCCCACGGTTCTAAGGATAACGGCAAAGGGCTCAAATCTGGTAGTGTCTCCAAGTGACAACTCCCTCCATTTTTCCAGTCACCAACTCTGCATGCAAGCAGTATGTTATTCCTCCTACATTTCTTTTTTATTTCAACCTCTTTTCTTTCAGCTTTCAGGCAACGTTCTAATGGAGAAGGAATATTATGTTCTACACTTTTTTAACCATCCATCGAGTAGAAAAAAGGAATAACTTGATAATTCATAATAGTGCTAACCTGAAATGAGAAGGAGCATATGTACGGAAGATGACTTGAGTTTTACTCCTATTAACTTCTTTATGAATCCACTGAAACAAAGTCTGAATAGATATCTGATAAGCATTTTCTACACTCATCTCTGTCTCCACCTGATCGCCCACTTGGAAATAGCAACCCCTGAGTAATAAGATTTTTTTTATCAATTTCCAGCACGCTGAGGATTGCATTTGCAATAACTCAAAAACACAACAATAAAGGATGATCTACAAGTATATGAAAGTTAAGAAGCAAGTACAAAAGTCAGAACAATTGACATCCGTTCTACTCATTCTCTTTGAAGCTCCAATGGTTTCCTTATGATAGTAACTTATGTCTAATTTGAAGACTTCATCAGAATATGCAGTTAAAAGAGATACAAGAATCTTGCAGTTAAATCCGGATACTAGTAATCAAAAAATGTTTTCAAAATCCATGTTCAAAATATGTATATGATGAATAAGCGATCATTAAAGCTCATATAAAAATCTAACTATACATGCTAGCACTGTTATAATTCTCCCGACTCATCAAAATACTTCTGCCGATTACCTACTTTGTCTGCTTTTGCCAAAGAAAAAAGAAATAAGAGGTAAAGTTTATTTAAAAGCAATCAAACAAACAAATGATAGACACCAAGCAACATGTGACATTGGTATACAATGTCATCTCAGAAAAAAGAGCTCACTGCTGTTGACACAGGACTTGGAACAAGATGGATAATCACGAGTGACAAGTTTGATATCAGTTACCCTCTAATGGTCTTCTCGTAGTTCCACCAGTGTCCTGTGTTGAAGATTAAGATGTCAGCATCCTTCCAACTTTTTGATGTCCAATCCAAGAAGTCCAGTCTGAGAGTAGTCTTCACATATTTGGGTGCACCTATAAGGGGATGACCTTGGGGCATCAGAAATGGAGATCTATAATATTCAACTGTGCAGTTGTATGTCTCAAATTTGAAAACAAAGAAGCCTGTATGTTTCGTAATAGGTCTTCCATTTACTTCATAGATTGTGCTCTTGTTTGAAACCGAAGTCGAAAGCATGCAGAGGAGAGACTCCCACTGATTCCTTCCAATTGAATCGCCCACAAAGACCAATCTTCTGTCCCGTAGCTTTTCGAGCATATTGATCGAGTCAAATCTAATACATGAATAGAGAAAAAGTAAGATTAAAAAATATATGTTCTTAAAAAACCAATAGACTGCAAAGAGAGTAGGCTATAATAGGATACTCTCAGTGCAGACCCTTCCTTATTTTAAAAATAATAAGATCAGCATCAAGAGTTGTTTACTCTCAGTATAAGTTCCCTCTTGGTTGTCAATACCGATAAGAGCAACACTAAGAGTTAGAGTAAGAGAAACTCTCTATTCTAGCTAATTTTGCTCGGTATAGACAGAAATTTCCGTGAGGTATGTTCGTGTCTAGCATTTTCACTCTTGGAATACTTAAAGACTACCAAAATTGCAGATATATTTTAGAATTTCTCTGTTTACATTGAGTACCAAATTCAAAAGATTGTCTTAAATAAGATGAAGATTATATTGACAGTATGATGATATTTTACCTTCTAGTTCACTTTTTCACTTAGGGAAGATGATGTAATAACCGAAGCAAAATTATTTTAA
>JBBUKS010024196.1:0-11459 GCA_038050645.1 Hedychium gardnerianum
TGTGGGGTATTTTTATTATTTTGTGCTTTATTATTGTGATTGATTGGATATACCCGTGTTGGGTATTTGTTAGTGTACTATGTATTGAGAAATATTGTCCGCCGTACAGGGGAGGTGCTGTCCGATTTTCGTCGGACAAATACCCTCTCGGAGCGTGACAAAAACAAATCAACTCCCGTTTAAATATTAACCTATTTAAATAACTCATGTAAATTTAATTTAAACCCCGATTTTTTTAAAAAATTTTTGTAAAATTTAAATTAGGTAATTTCTAAATTTTACGCTTAATTTTATTGTCATATCTTACTGATAGTATTTCTCCTATTCGAGACTGTATACCTTTGTTTCCATATTTATATTATCATTCACTATCTGTCTTATACCCGCTGAGTATTCTTTTGTACTCACCACACCCCTGCTTCTATTGTTGTTTTCTTTTTTAGCAAGATTATGATTGGGTGGCTTGAAAGATATCTGTCTGCGCCATCCCAATCACATCGAGCTCTGGATTTACTTCCATTTTGAGATGGTTTGTTTTTAGCTTTCGCGTCTATTTTATTCATTGGTATTGTATTAATGGATTTGTATCTGGATTTCGATTTTGTTTTTAATCGTGTACTTGGTGTCGTAAGCCGGGCCGGCTCACGATAGTAAGTTTTTTTGATTTTCTGGTCATGTAGATCATTTTTAGTGTTTAGTTTATATCTCTTATACACTACGTGATTGTGTATACTCGTGTGAAGTATTTATATATATTGTGATGTATTCATGTATCCAGAATATTATCAGCCATACAGAAAAAGAATTTTCTGATTTTCGTCGGATAAATATCCTCCCAGCCCGTGACAATTTTAAAATTGTTGAACAGAATTTAAACATAATTTGATTTTTGTAAACACTTAGCATAAGTTTAGATAAACCATTATTTTCACTAATTTAAACTTAGCTAAACATTTAAAATATTTTATCAAGTTTTGTAAAGATTTTTCCTAAGTTCTTCATAGATTTTTAAAAAAAAAAATCAAACTTTTTCTTTTCAACAAACTTCAAAATATTATAAACCATTTTTTTTCATTAATACTTATGGAATTTTCAAAATATTGTAAAATAATTTTCAAGATTTTACGAGAAATTTATAATTATTTTGTACAAAATAAAAAAAACCAATATGACAATTTTTAAAATATTTTATACATATTTTTATGAATATCGAAAATATTTTAAAAGTCATTTCACACACTTTAAAGATATCTCCCCTTAACCTTATACCTCCTGGTTATCCTGGTTAACCCTTAGAAAATTTGCCTGAGTGTATAGGGTTCATCAAAGAATAATTAAGGTATAATTTTTAAAATATATATTTTTCAAACAATGTAATTTTTAAGAATATCTCTAAAGATTTTCAAAAAAATTTAAAATATTTCCAATGATTTTCAAAATACTTTTCATGGATTTTTCAATTATTATTTTTTTAAAATAATTTTTATAAATTTTTTATATAATTTTGAATATGCTTTTCCCCTTAAATCCATATAATATTTCAATATTTTTAAAGTATTCTTTAAACCATTAAATGCATTAACTGTAAATTTGAAGATATTAATTTATAATATATCCTCTCCTTTAAGTTGACACTCTCCCTCAACTCTAGAGTTTGTTTAAGGTGTGTTAGTTTATTTTCTCAACATATTTAATAATTTTTAAATATTATGATAATTTTTCTTATCAAAATTAATGTTATTCAAAATAATACTTAAAATTAATTAATTATTATCTTATTTTGATTTATATAATTTAAATTTTAAAGTTAAAATAAGTTAATTAAGAATTTTTTTGGTTAATTAATTTGTTCATAAATTAATCGAGATAATGTATGTTGATGATTAACTAAGGATTAATTAATTCATTTTTTTTTAAAATAAGTTTTAAAAAAAATAAAATTTTAAAAAATTTTAAAAAATAATTTTTAAAAGAAGTTTTTAAAAAAAAATAAATTAAATTAAAAAAAAATTAAAAAACAAATTAATATAATTTTTTTTAAAAAAAGTAAAATAAATTTTAAAATAATTTTTTAAAATAAGAGTTTTTAAAAATAATTTTAAAATAAATTCTAAAAAAATTAAAAGAATTTTTTAAAGATTATTTTTTAAAAAAATTAAAATAAGTTTTTAAAATTAAGTTTTTTAAAAATAATTAAGTTTAAGATTTAAAAGTTAATCAAGATTTAAAATTAATTTAGATCCTTGATCATCTCACCCGATATAATTTTTCAACTAAGGTAATCTTAAAATTTTATAAGATGAGTTGAATTTTTTATGTGGATTATTTTAATTTGTGTTAGATTAAAATTTAACTTTGGATCCACCAAGTAAATATTCTTTGAATGAGCTAAGACTGTAGTGAGTTACTTAGACATTATTAAAGTAATCACGTGTCTAAGATTAAACTTTTTAATAATCCTTTCCAAGGAACTTAATATCAAAAATTGGTCAAACTAGCTTAGATTGGACTAAGTTAACTTCAGTTAGTTCCACTAAATGAACTATACCAAATCGAACACATATGATTCTTCCTAAACATGTATTGACAAAATTTCTCTAACCTACTATCATCCTAAACTTCTCTAATATTATTTTAGAAGTTAAAATTATCCAAATTTAACTAGTCCTAATTACCCAACTGGATAGATTATATTTTGACGTGTCAACTAATTTAAAGTCTTCCCCTAAATCATATAATTTTGATTTTAATTTTAAATAATATATTTCCATTTTAGATACATAATATTGATTAAGTCATACTTACTTAATTAGGTAAGTTTTTAGAATACTGATTTATCTTAACCAACAATCAGTATAAGTAAAAATTTTAATTTTAATTGAGTTTTAGATTGAATGTTTGATTTAATTTAGTTTAACTTGAATTAATTTTAATGTACTAATTTAAATTAAATTTTAAATTTTGAATTAATTAAATTAGTTAACTTATTTTATTATTTTTAATATTTAAATTTTTATTAATTTTTAATTTATTAAATTAGTTAAATTATCTTTATATAAAATATTATTTTTAATATTATTAATTTTTAATTTCAAATTTATTAAATTAATTAAATTATCTTTGTTTTTAAAATTTAAATTTTTATTAATTTTAAATTTTAAATTAATTAAATTGATTAACTGGGATATACTTAATATTTAATTTTTTTTAATTTTTAATTTATTAAATTATCTTTAATTATATTATTATTTTTATGAATTTTTAATTTTAATAAATTAATTAAATTGTCCAGGTTTAAAATATTATTTTTAATTGAATTTAAAATTTTCTTTTCAGGTAAAATTTTTAATTTGATTTTATTTAAATTATCTAAATTAAAAAATTTATCTAAAAATAAATTAATTTTATCTATATTGACTTGATCATTTTAATCATTAATTATCTTTAATTTTTTTTTAATATTTTAAATTAATTTAAATTATCATAATTAAATAAATTATTATTATCTAAAATTTTAAAATTAATTAAATTTTTATTAATTAAATTATTTAAATTTTGATTCTGTAAATTAATTAAATTTAAATTTTTATTAATTATTTTTAAATTTTTAAATTTATTATTATTTAAATTTATTATTATTTAAATTTATAGATAATTTTCTATGAATATTATCATATATATTAATACTAAATAAATCATGTCTATGAATATATTTAAAAATATTAAAATTATTGATTTCACACATTATTTTCAAAAAAAAAAATCTAAACTATCATACATGTCCTTTAAATTACTACGGATAGAAATATTTTCGTAAATATTACTAACCTTAAACGCAACCCTTAATTCTGTAGATTTTTTTTGTTGGTTCAAACTCATGTCTGGATTTGACTCTGAATTAATTCATGTCACGTCCCGAGAGTATATTTGTCCGTTGAATAACAGACAACACCTCCCCTGTATGTCCGACAATATCTTGAATACATAATCACAAACAAATACATAATAAACATACATCACTCGGCTATTCACAACTACGTAGTGTAATAGATAAAAATTCAAACAACATAAAACAATAAAAATGATCTACTCGACTAGAAAATCAAAATCATACATTTACAAGTCGGCCCAGCTTATGACACTATCAATACATGACCAGAGACAAATCTGAAATCCGGATACATATTACTTAATACATTACATGAGTAATAATCAAATGCGAAAAATTAAAACAAACTAAATTCATCGAAAATAAATCTAAGGTTCGATATGATATGGACGATGCGAGCAGATATCCTCCTAGCGACCCAATCAATAACATGCTAATAAGGAAACAATAATAAAAAGCAAAAGTGATGAGTACAAAGAAAATACTCAGCGGATAAGACAGATAGTGCATGAACAATAATAAATACAGTAGCTTAAGAATGTATAGGAATTCAAAAATATACAGTCTAACAGAAAGAATATACTCACCATCGTATGATAATACTCGTATGTCACTACTATACATGCACTCTACTAAACTGTAAATAGTATCAAGAGTAGTATTAACAATATAGAATATGGGTACAACATCAATACTCAAAATAAGTACAACATCTATTATGCATGTACCATCAATAATCAACATAAATACAACATCTCATATGCGTATATCGATATAAATAACAGTAATTGAGATTTCGTATATGGGAGCAACGCTCCACCACAGGGTATATAAACGACCAAGAAACCAAACTCGTTAGCCGAGGACTGCGGGACATACACTCTACCACGATACTCGTGAGCAGTCCTTAAATGTCAGGGTTCATGTCTGCGGGAGAACGCTCTACTACAAATGGTCTCGTGGGCAGACAGGAGATAACTATTTAGCTAAGGGCTGCGGGAGAAACACTCTATCACGTATGACCTCATGGACGGCCAGGGTATAACAACCTAAATAATAGCATATCTACGACTAGCTCATATCTGAAGGGAGCACTGGTCGCTAGCCCATATATCTCTGTGATGCTACGACTAGCTCATATCCGAAGGGAGCACTGATCGCTAGTATACATGCATCATCGATGCTACGACTAGCTCGTACCCGAAGGGAGCACTGATCGCTAGCATACATGCATCATCGATGTTATGATTAGCTCGTATCCAAAGAAAATATTGATCGCTAGCATACATGCATCATCCATGCTACGACTCACTCAACCAACTCAATAGGAGACATAGCTGATAACATACATACATCATCGTGATGGTAGATAGACAGGTAAATCTACCGTCAAATATGCCTAACTACATAAATATACTCAGCTGCATCTATGAAAACATACTAATCATGTTACACGTCACACACGTGTAAATAACTATAAATCAGAAATGATAATCTCTATATGCAATATCAACCTCTGTACACGTCATCCACGTGTCCACATCAATAACTACATTGTACAACTGAAACATAAGATATCACGAATGTATAAATGCACGTCACTCGCATGTCTATCACTACATGACCATAACATGTGATTACAACACTCGCATGTATAACATTACATGACATGGTCTATCTAAAGTACATGTGAGCAAACACACGTCACACGCGCGTTAAACAATTACATGATTACTCAATCATAAACATGATTCTAACGTGCACATCATACATGTGTACACTCTACATATATGATAACAAAGAGACTGTATCAGAATAAACCGACTATCTCAAGGTATAAACAAACAAGTATTAAAACCCGTGTAACAATGTGAATAGATTCAAGGTATTACAACTGTTATATCAATCTAAATGTATCATGCACCAAGGTTAATAATTATAAAAGGAAACAAGCAAGAAATACCCGCCTCCAAATAGGTCATGCCGAGTAATCCTCAAATCCAAGTACTCATCTCGAATCAATATCCTGCGTCAAAGAAACTCAAATTAAAATTGAGTTCTATACTGAATCCAATAACTACACCACATCCTAAACCGATTAGAAAATCCTAATTGTTTAACTCAATCACTTCTAGAGCTAGTTACAAGGCTTATGAACAAAAGTTATTTAACCTCATAACCCTAAACAAGATGATATTGTTATATCCAATTAGGTCATCCATGAAATTGTATACAAATAACCTTATAATTCATCCAAGATCCCTAATTCACAAGTACACAACCATTAGAGTCAACTCTATAGTCCAAATCTTAAAATCATAAGATGTCCAAGCAAGAATATCTAATTAGGCATTGGAAGGCAAAGGCCTCGGATTCCCCCCTCATCAAGGGTTTGCTCCAAATCCGGGATGAGCTCTTACACAAGGCGACTTCCATTTGTGGCCAATATGAAAATAATTGAATGGTTTGCCGGAGAGGGCAAAGGCACGGCTTTAGCTTATGATTTCTTTAGGCCAAGAGTGCATAGAGTAGATTGGTATTCGGTGATATGAAAACCTTACATTATGCCCAAGCATAGGTTCACAAATTGGCTACTTGCTCATGAGAGACTTAGAATGACGGACACTCTTTCTTATGAATCAAACATGATATGTGCTCTTTGTCACCAACTTGAAGAATCTAACTATCATTTTTTCTTTGATTGTGATATTGTTAGGCCCCTTCTTGACAAGGTGAAGGCATGTTTGGACATCCCTTTTGCATTTACAAACATGGATTCTTATTTTAGTATCTTTCGGCAAAACTACAAAGGCAAGAGGAGGATAATAAAAGCAAGACATTTGACTTTCTCTTCCATGATCTACCTTGTTTGGAATGCAGTCGTTTTGAAAATATTATGCCATGTATTGAAAGATTATTTCACAAAATTCAAGTGCATGTATGACGTTTTGTAGACATTTGGTGAGGATGGTTGTATGTGGGTGTGTTTTGTATGTGACTATGATGTATGAGGGTGTGTTGAATGTGGATTTTGATGTATTTGGGTGTCTATACACACCAAGCATGTTTGGTGTTATTAGACACCAAAAGGGAGTGTCATGTAAAGGGGAACATGTTGTAACTACTTCACAAAGGACATGGAGATTTCTGCAAGCACCGAGGTTATGTTTCTACAAGCAGTGAGGTTATTTCAGCAAGCAGTGAGGTTATTTGAAGAATGCCCAATTTTTCAACAATACGGAGTATGCAGGCAGTGAGGTTGTGTGCACTGCTTGGGCATGGTGTAGCAATTCTGGTAATGTGCAGTCTTATGGCAAGGTTTTTGAGTGCAGTGCATGGGTGTGGTGCAGTAATTCTGGCAGACAATATGCGCTTACAGAGCTAGAAATACTCTGGATAACCTCGGTTGGCACATGGCCTGGCGCAGCAAAGTTGGCAAGCAGAGTGTAGTTGCAGAAGCAAAAATGCCCTGGGTAACCTCATTTGGCGCAGGGTCTGAAGCAGACAGTGTGTGGCATGGCTGAGATGCAGCTTCCAACTACCGAACAGGGCAGAAACTGTCTTGTTAACCTCATTTCATGAAATCCATGCGATGGCATGGGCAGTTTCTATGCAAGGTGGTCAATGGATGAGAAGTGTTGTATGATAACCTCATTACATGTGCGACATGTGAAGGTTTGAACAGTTCAAAATGACTTGAGAGTCTAGATGTTTTGTATAATTCTTGATGATGTCCTCAAAATCCTAAATTATTGGGTACTTTGTATAACATCATAAGATTACCTTTGTATATCATCACTTTTGGGTTCTAATATATTTACCATTCCCAAAAAATATATATATATATCTAATCTCCACAAATTAATATACAACTTAACTACAAGATGAAACTCTAATCAATTAATCATAGAGAATCATGACAAAAAGTAGACATTCATTCATGTGATCTCAAGATAGTCAAAACCTACACAATCCATCCACACAATCTCAAATCTTCTTATTATAGATGTAGATATATTTTTATACAAGAACAACTAATATCACTAATTATTACCACAACTCTACCCATAATCTCAAGATAACCAACAAGCACTAATAGATCCATTTCAAATCCAACAACCCAAATTGAATGTCACAGTCCTTACCAGTATTGATGGTGGCTGTCGGAACCACAACCAGGAGTGGCCAGAATTGTGGATGACTGGCCGGAACAGTAACAGGATTATGTTGATACAAATCAACATCAAAATCCTAATCTCTATTAACTAATTCAATCATATACACTCTCAAAACCTTACCTCAAACCGTGATGGCCTGTCGGAGGGATCTGAAGTGGCCGGAGCAAAGAGCAGAAACCTGGCCGAAGCTGATCAGAAGCCACTGCAGCTGGCCGGAAAAACTGTTTGCTATCCAGGGAATGAAAACATGTTCAGATCTGACCTAAGGTCAGTCGAGCACTTTCGTCAACCGAAATAACTCGAAGAATTTATAAGTAAACAAGAATCCTTACCTAGGTCAGGCTTGGCTCTTGCTACAGACAAGCAACACCAACTCCGACTGCAACCTGACCGCAAGATCGAGTCTAACCTCCAGGTGCGGCTAGCAACTTTATGTGGCTTGAGGAAGAAAGGAGTGGCAGCAGTGATGACCAGAATCCAATTAGCAAAATCAAATTGAAAAACTCTCGTGAGGAAGTAGTGGCCGAAGAGGAGGAAGAACCAACACCCTGTGCTCGACCCGAAATGAGGGTGGCAGATGTGCGGCCGACGGCAAAGGATGTTGGCGGTCAGGTCTTCTGTGTCCGGTCGAGTTGCCGAAGAAGACATCGGTGACGGCTGCATGAAGAGACAGAGATCGGCGATGAGAAATAGTGGCGACAGAGGTCTCGAGAAGGATGTGAGGGAAAGGAATAGAAGAGAAAATGAGGGAGACCTGCTAACGGATGGGCGGCCGTGGCTGGCCGACGACGACAACGAGAAAAAGCGGCGCTCAATCGGGGAAGAAGAGACGCACAGTTGTGGGGAGGAAATGAGATCGAGTGACTTAGGTTTGTATTAAAACTTAGGTTTAGTTTAAAATACTTAGGTAAATTAAACAATCAACTCCTCATTTAAATTATAACTTCCTCAACAATTCATATGAATTCGGTTTAACCCCCAAAAAATTCTCAAAAATTCTATAAAACTATTTTTTAATTTTTACTTATTATTTTAATATTATTTAACTGTCAAATCTAACACTCCAGCTTCAACGATTCCTCATGAAACTTGATTAGTTGAGTCCAGAACTCGTGGGCATCTCAGTGTTTTCCTATTCTGTAAATGATTTTATTAGGGAATAAACTCAAAATAATCTTGATTACCTTTCTATTTGATTCCACATTTCGAGAAGGTCGCTTCAGCATCATGCCACTATCGAAATCGTTCATGAGGATGAAGCTTTCCATCTTGCATCTTCCATAAATTGAATTCGTCCATCTCGTACATTTTGTATAGAGGTGGTTCATTTGACATTTCGTCCGAATATCTCTTTGTTCATCATTTTCTTGCAAAAAAAAAAATAAACGAGAGAAAAATATCCCAAGACTAGGTCTTAGATTAGTAATGCGAGAGAAAAAGAGATAAAAAAAATAAAAATAAATTCGAGTAGTGTTGCACCACTTTAGAGAAAAAAATAAAAATAATAAAGGAAAGAAAAAATTATGAGAGATTTGTCAGATGGGGTGATTGTACCAATTCTGACTCACGATAAAAATATGAAAATTCAAAATTAGAAAAAATGGAAATGCAAAATTTTGCTCAAACGATAGTTATACCAGTTTAGAGCAACCCCGATCTAATACCACTTGTAGGATCGAGTACATGTGAGAGAGAAGGGTGAATCACGTGTTTAAAGCTTTTCTTTTCTGATTTTTAAAAACTTTTGAAAATTTTGAGTACGCAGCGAAAAAATAATATAAAAGATAAAACAGCAAAAAGTAAAGACGCAATTAGTTTTACTTGGTTCGGAGCCTTCACTGACTCCTACTCCAAGGTCCATGACCTTTCAGATCATATCGTTGGGCAATCTTCTAATTCTCTTCCGAAAACCCTCGGACAGAGAAACCGAATACAATGATAAGATAAGTGTAACAACCCTACACTTCCCTATGCAATTAGAAAAATTAAATTGTTAATAAAAATCTCGTTACCAACACGTGATGATGAAGATAGGTTGAGCTCGAGTGTTGGTCAAGTTTCTGCTGTAGAGATTGATTCTGACGTCATTTCGATACAGTAGGATTATAGTACAGCAATTATAGGCGCTTGAAATAGTAAATATCGAGTAGAAATCATGTTGCAAAGTCTTGTAATATGTTGCTGGTCGAGATGCTCTAATATAGCCCATTGGGGGCACTTACAATGCCTCAGGACACCTCCATTGAGGCTAATCTGATTCGATAAAGCCGCTACTTATCCACTCTGAGGCGCCTCCGACCACTCCAGAGTGCCTCCATCAGCTCTGCGCGTCAACCGTGCTTATCCAAGAGCTGAGGCGCCTCCAACCATCCGAGAAGCCTCCAGCGTTGAGGCGCCCTCAGCCATCCGAGGCGCCTCAAGCGCTGAGACGCCCCCAGCATTCCGAGGCGCCTCCAGCCCCTCTATGTTAAGGCGCCTCCATCACAACGAGGCGCCTCCATAGTTGGAGTATTGTTCATTCGAAGCTGTTGTTCGCTTTAACTCCTACAAAATACATTAGTATAAAATACCTGTAATAAAGGAGTTAGCATATATAATGAATGCATGATAAGTATGACTTAGACCTAGTCTGGCTCTAGTCTGATCTCAGCTTAGACTTCCAGGTCACCTTCAAAACAACACCATTTAAAATGAGCACCATGTTGGTGCTGGTTTGTTCAAAACAGTAGCAATGTGGTGCTATTTTTTATTCAAAACATTACCAAAGTGGTGCTATTGTGAATAAACCGGCTCCAACGTTTCATTAATCTACATTATTGAATTTTAACAAAAAGATTGAAGTTCAACTTTAAAGTAGTGTATATAGGAATAAAAGATATAGCAGACATAGAAGGAATAAAGTTCAACTCAAAATTGTATTACAGAAGAATAAAATTTATAGCAGAAATAGAAATATTACTACATTTTGAAGCTACACATGCTTAAGGAAGACACAGCAGCGAGTAAGACAACAAGCGTCGACAGCAAGGGAATACCAGCACGATGCCGTGGGAATGATCGCCGGTAGCTAGAGACTCAGGGAGAGGCGACGACGGAAGCGGCGCGGCAGCAGGGAATAAGAGAACAAGCATCAACAGCATGATGCCGTGGGAATGATCGCCGGCAGCCAGGGACTCGAGAGAGACGACGACGGACGCCGATTGAATTATTACGGACCCAGGGAAAATATAGGAGAGGAAGTGAGACAGTGAGATTTGAAGTTTTTAGGAAACAAATATGGAGAATTGGGGTGAAAATATTCCCGCGCGAAGAAGAGAGAAAGAAGAAACATCCTGGTTTTCGCCACGTCAGGTGGCCACATCAGCTGTCGCCCACGATCGCTCATATAAGGG
>JBBUKS010024216.1:0-11459 GCA_038050645.1 Hedychium gardnerianum
TATTATTGTGGATTTATGCACGGTTGGTCGTTTGTGGACCTTATGTGGAGACTTGATACATTGGTTGTGTTTTTCCTGCTTGTAGAGGATTTATGCTCTTTTATTGATGCTACTAAGTATTAGTAGTACTGTTTCGGATTCTGTATTATTTTTCGACCATTATTTCATACCTAGTGGATCAGACCAGTTTGTTTTAAGTAATTTCTGTTATTACCGGTTCTTGGATCAGATTAGTATTTCTCCTGTTTGAGACTGTATACCTTTGTTTCCATACTTGTATTAGACATGCACTATCTGTCTTATACCCGCTGAGTATTCGTTTGTACTCACCACCCCTGCATCTATTATTGTTTTCCTTGTTAGCAGGAATATGATTGGGTCGTTTGGAGGATATCTGTCTGCGCCGTCCCACTCGCATCGAGCTTCGGGTTTACTTTCATTCTATAATGGTTTGTTTTAGCTTCCGCATATATTTATTTTAATGGTATTGTATTATTGGATTTGTAATCGGATTTAGATTTTGTTTCTATTCGTGCCTTGGTGTCAAAGTCGAGCCGGCTCGCAACAGTGTTTTTTTGGGTTTTCTGGTCGTGTGGACCATTGTTTAAGTTTATTATATCATTTATACACTAAGTGGTTGTGCAAAACCCGAGTAGGGTATTTTCTTATTATTATATACTGCATGGATGTGAATACCCGTGTGGGTTATATATTTGTATTGGTTATTGTACTTGTATTCAGGATATTGTCCGCCATACAGGGGAGGTGCTGTCCGATTTTCGTCGGATAAATATCCTCCCGGGGAGTGACAAGACAAAGATTGATATTCCTTGGGCTACCCACGAGGCTATTCATGGTAGAGTGTTCTCCCATAGCCCGTAGCTAGATAGCTACCTCCTATATGCCCATAAGGTCATTCATGGTAGAGCGTTCTCCCGTAGATAGTGACCCTAACATTTTGGACAGCCCACGAGGTCATTCATGGTAGAGCATTCTCCCGCAGTCCATAGTTAACGAGCTAGGTGTCTTGGTCATCTTATTACCTTGTGGTGGAGCATTGCTCCCATATATGTTGATTTATTTCTGTTACTTGTATTGGTACATGCATATGAGATGTTGTACCCATGTTGATCATTACTGGCACTACTCATGATATTATGTGCAGCTTTGCAGGGTGATTGTGTAGTAGATGCATACATGCGTTATCTTACAAATGGTGAGTATATTTTTCTTTGAGACTGTATAACTTTGAATCTCCTTACACTTAATTGTTCATGCACTATCTTCTTATATTCGCTAAGTATTCTTTTGTACTCACTACCCCTTGCTTTTCATTTTATTTCTAGGTTAGCAGGTAGTTGTTTAGTGGTGTTGCTTGGAGGATCTTGTCTACGTCATCCCATTCACATCGAGCATTGATTTCTCTCATGCTTCGGTTTGCTTTACTTCCGCATTTTAGTTATTGAACTTGTGTTGTAATAATTGTCTTATTTATTGAGCATTGATTTATTGAACCTTTTAAAAAATATTTTAAATTAATTAACAAACTTAAACTAATCAATAAACTACACTTAAACTAAGTAACAAACTTAAACTAATCAATAAACTACACTTAAACTAATTAACAAACTTAAACTAATCAACAAACTACACTTAAACTAATTAACAAACTTTAACTAATTGACAAACTACACTTAAACTAATTAAAAGTTAAATTTAAATTAACTAACATACCAAACTTAAAGTAATCAACAAATTACACTTAAATTAATTAACAAACTTAAACTAATAGATAAACTACACTTAAACTAATTAAAAACTAAATTTAAATTAACTAAAATACCAACAAACTAAACTTAAACTAATTAACAAACAAAACTTAAACTTATTAACAAACCTAAACTAATTAAACTTAAACTAATTAATCAAAACTCTAATAAACTAAAAACTTAAGTAAGCTAATCTAATTTAATATGAAATTAATCAATTAATTTCAGATTAAATAATCAAAATAATCTTATTAATCAATTAACCCTTAATTAATCATAAAATCTTATTAATTAATCCTTAATTAATCATCAAAATAAATTATCTAGATTAATTCAATAACGAATTGTTAACTTAATATGTAATAATATTTGAAAATTATGTTGTGAAAGTTAATTAACACTTAAGACCATGTCCAACTCTCTGATACTTAATCTTAAATGTTTTGACAAGTATCTTAAAAAATTTGAAAACCTATAAATTTATTTTCTTAAAATTAGTTCAAACTAGTGATGTACAATTTATGATTGATTTACATGTATATATTTTTGAAAATTGATCAACACCTAAATTCATAGATCCTTAGGTCAACAATAAATTCCAAAGTCCCCTAGACACTTAGGTAGACATCTTTGTGATTAACCAAGATAACTTGGGTATGTCAGGTTAAAGGGGGGTACCTTTAAAAAAAAATTATTATTTTTTAAAAATGTTTTTAAAATATTTTGAAAATTCTTGAAAAGACTTTAAAATTCTTTGCATTTTTTTTTAAATTATTGAATATTCCTTGAAAAATCTTTTGAAAAATGTACTTTTATTATTCTTTTGATTTAGATCAACTCTTAGACACATAGGAATGTCTTTCTTGTGGTTAACAAGAAAATTCAAAACAAGTATCAGGATAATAGAGGTGTCAAATTAAGGGGGAGGATATATATTTAAAGTTATTACATTCTCAAAATTATGGCTCGAAATAAGGTTAAAAATTAGTTATATGGGAAATCTTTGAAAAATATGTTTGAAATTGTTTTGAAAATATCTTTGCAAATTCTAGAAAGTATTATGAAAATATCTTTGGAAATTTTGAAAAATGTATTAATGATATTTTTTTAACATTGACAATTTGGTTTGAAACTTATTTGCAAAATATTGGAAACTGTATTTGAAAACTTGTTTACAAAATTTATATGCCAAAGTTTTCAATACTTATTTGTAATTTTTTTGTTAAAACCTTATTTGCAAAACTATATATTACACTCAACCCTCTTATTGTTGGTCTACATACATGTTATGCTTGAGCTTTATTTACATATATTTGATATATGACAAAGGGAGAGAGTAAGGGGTAAAGTTAAGAAAATCAAAAACTTCATATTCAACATAATACATATTATGTTCTTTTTGACATATTACATATTCTTGGACTTAATACATACTCTTTTACTTAGCCAAGAAAGGGCTTTATTTTCCTAACTTTAATCTAGGTTGTGATTACATCAAAAAGGGGTAGATAGTTGGTGTAATTTGCACTAATAATCAAACTCAGATTTTGATGTATGACAAAGATTAAAGTTAGATCATATGTTTTCTAACGTAGTTAAATAACTATGCAGGCTAACTAACTTGATAGTTCTAGAGGATTAGACACTAGGCAAAAGTTTAGTCGGGTTAGGGAGGACCAAACAATTTATAGGAATTCTAGTTGGGTAAGAGAGGACTAGACAGCTAGCAAGAAGTCTAGTTGAGTTAGGGAGGACCAGACGACTGGCTGAAGTCCAGATGTTGAATTTTTGTAGGAAGCCCTAGTGGGTCAGGAGACATTAAGAAAGAAAGTCGACAAATGGTAAGTGAGGTAAGAAAACTGGAGAAGCAAATCCAATGAGGCAGAGTCCTAGTGGGGATGTTAGGCATCGGTCCAACTTAAATCCAACTTGGAATTCTAAGTTGAGACTGTGATTAGCTCTTAGTCATGGTTAGACAGGATCTAAGTCATAAATGATAAATTGTTCATGCATATATCTTTCTAACTCTATATTTCTGGGTATACGTAGATCTTTGAATTCTACATGCATGGCCATTGATAAAGCCTGATTTTGAGTTCGGAGTTAAGAGTTATGGTCTTCAGAATATTGCCTTGTCAAACCTGCGGTTAGAGGAGCCCCGAATGGGTTGGAGGCATCCCGGATGGGTTAGAGGCGCCGAGATGGGTTGGAGGCATCCTAGATGGCATGGCGCCTTGGATGGGATAGAGGTGCCCCGAATGAGTTGGAGGTGACCCAGATGGGTTGGAGGCATCCCGGATGGGTTGGAGCGCCCTAGAGTGGATAAACGATGATTTTTACGAATTGGATTAGTCTCAATGGTGGTGCCCCGGATCAATGGAGGCGCCCCCAATGGGTTATAAAACAATGTCACTAAACAACAGCTGAATATCAATTTAAAATGTTGTTTCTTGATCATATTGTAGCTCCTTAATCCGAAACTTATATAATATGACTCTGCTGCATCAAACCAACACCAAAGCATACTTTTGCAGCAAGAACTTCACCAACACACAAGCTCATTACTGTTTCTTCTATAATTATTGGTAACATTTTGTAATTATTTATTTGTACTTGCATAAAAAGGTGTAGTGTTGTTACACCTTCTTCATCTTGTATTCGGATTCTCCATCTGAAGGTTTTTCGTAGGAGACGTCTAGTGGATTACCCATCGAATATGGTCCAAAGGGCCATGGGTCTTGGAGTAAGAGTCCACAAGGCTCTGAACCAAGTAAACCAAATGAGTACTTTCTTCTGTTGCTTTTGCACATTATTTTTCCATTGCATACTCATGTTTTTTGAACGATTTATAAAAAAAAGTTTTAAAAACACATGATTCACCCCCTCTCACATTCACTCAATCCTACACCAAGTTTTCTTGGGACCCTTGGATGGCACCCAATCGAGATCCCCTGGTTAGATCTGAGATTTGGCTTTTATAGGTCTCATGTCGAGCGGTGTGGCTGCTACCGGGTGGTGTCACAGGCCATGCCGGCTGGCACGGCCCGCCCATGGCGGAAGTCTAAAAAAGTCTGGGATCCAGCACGAGCAATCCTTGTTAAACACTAGAAGATGGCCCGTGCCAGCTAGCACGAGTCCCCCGTGGTGAGCGTTGTAAACACCTAGAGATTAGGCACGACTAGTGCCGACTGACACGGGAGGTCCGTGGTGAGCGCTGATAAGGGCTGAAGATTGAGCACGGGTCATGCTGGCCGGCATGACCCTTCGTGTCAAGCACTGTAAGCTCCAAATTCTCAACATGACTCCACGGACATTATCCATGGGCCGTGGTAGTTGTTCTTCCCTCGGAAAGTTTTCTTTGAATCTCGTTTTGACTCCTTTTCACGCCCTAACAAAGAAAATACACAAGAGTAGCTCTCCGAACTAGAAAAGTATCAAAATGAAGCATGAATAAGTGAAAACATGGACTAAACGCTCAATACATGGGATAAAATGTGTACTAACTATGATAAAATCTATATATAAAATACACACATCACTTATTTATTGCAATTTGTGCTTAATTTTTAGATTCTTTTTTTGTAAGGTTTCTCCACCTAGGAGAAATTAGAAAAAAAAAATCACCTTTTAAAATTGCTATGTGTGTCTATACTTGTGATTTGGTTGGTCAACTGCTTGCATGCTTAATCAAAGTTAAATCTCTTGCATGTTTATATTGGTCTAACTATACTTGATTGAATCAATTTTTAAGTTTTATTTATTTCCGCTATGTTACTTTTATTTATTCAACTATTTTAGTTTTTTTCTTTAAATATCTGCTTGTAAAATTTGTAACTCTATTCACCCTGCCTCTAGCATCTAGTTCGATCATATAATTTGGTATCAGAGCAGATTGAGCTAAAAGAAACTAGGAAAGTTTGGTGAAATGTATATCTAGGTTGGATTATCCTACTTGGTGCATCTAGTCAAGTGGAACTAGAAGAAGTTATCTCACCTCACTCTAAACTAGTTAGACCAAAGAATTGTATTAAAATTGATTCATCTCTAGATTTTTAAGTTAGCTTTGTCTTAGGAAGTAATTGTTGCTCTGATAATCAAGAAGACCCTTGCCTCGCCACTACCTTGGAGCTAATTTTGGAAACTTCTTTTTAATTAGCTCAAAGCAAGACCCGAATCTAATACAGGGTGAACTCTATGCAAAATCAAGTGATAATCCAAGCCAAGCCCAAACAAAATTTTAGTCGTAATTATAACCAAACCAAACTCATATCCTATCCTACACCTTAATATAACTTACACAAAATATTTGTTTCAGAAATGTCTTCGTAGGAAGGTTTCAGCACAACAAGCCTACCATTTTTCAATTACAATAATTATGCCTATTGGAAAAATAGGATGGAATACTACCTCATGAATGAGATATAAAACTATCTGGTAGTAAAGCAAAGCTTTAAACTACTTACAAAAAATGATGGGAAGCAAGTCCCTTACTACAACTAGACAAGTGAAAACAAAAAGAAAGCTCAAGTCAATGCTAGAGCCATATAACTACATTGTAGTGCGGACTAATGCAGGAACAACTGACCATAGTCAACCCTTTTAGCATCGCTAAACAACTCTAGGAAAAACTAGTTAAGCTACATGAAGGCTCAGCTGACTCAAGAACAGCTAAAAAGAACTTGCTATTAAGCAAACTCCAAAACATCCAAATAAAAGAGGATGAAATAGTAAGCCAGCTTGACAGTCACTTTAAAGAAATCTTGAATGACATTCACACAATCGACAAACAAGTATATAATCGTGACTTGATCAAGTAGGCACTTAAGGCATTTCCAAGGACAACCTTGTGGGCATCAATGGTTAATGCTTACAAAGTATCCAAGGATCTTTCTATCATTAAATTAGATGAATTCTTTTGTGATTTTGAATTACATGAGCAGACTAATCTTGATCAAAAAGAGAAGGGTATAACTTTAATTACAGGATAATTATAGACAGAATCCAAACCTAAAGAAGAGACCGAATTAGAATACGAGTATGAATCAAAAACTGACGAAGATAATCTATGTTTTGAAGTAGCACATCTAATTAAAAAGAATGATCCAATGAAAGAAATTCACACAAAGATTCATAAAAAAGAAATCTCCAACAATGACCTCGCCAACATACGATGTTACGAATATAGAAAGAAAGGGCACTTCAAAACTGAATGTCCACTTCTGAAGGAGAAAAAGGAAACTATAATAGAAAAAGAAGACACTAAAAGCAACTTGGTGTTTATGCTCCTGCAAGTGCATGGTTATGTCGTCAGTAATATAAAAGATTATCGATCCCACAGGGACTATTGATTAAGCACTAGTTGAGTTCGCAAAGGAAGTTATCTAGACAATCAAAGTTTAGAAGCTTGTGAATCAAAGAGAGAGTATGAGAAAGAGCTTTAGAGAGAGGGAGAGAAATCAAGAGAGAGAGAGTTTTGAGAGGGGAGATGAGAGAGAAGGTTGAGAAGGTTTGTGGGAAGACGATTCTAGGATTTCGATTTCATTATGATGCTAGTTAATGTCCCTAATGCATATTCATCTCCTTATTTTTCATGCTTATGATCTTATAGAGATTCTAACCAAATTTTTATTGAGCTACAATAATTCTATCATCATTAAGTAAAGGAGTAACTCTAAAAAGTCCGATTAAAGGGATACCTTCTGTCACTAAGGGCCCCACAGTCATACATCGCTAGAGTTATCTCAATTACTCCCTAACGAGAATTAAAAGCTACAACGGAGTGTTTACACCATTAAGCTCTATTTAGCTATCCTAGTAAAGGACTAGTCCCTATTTTAAGGTCATTACCCCAAGAAGTGGTTAAGTATCGATACCGTTTGTCACTAAGGGTAAGTAAATTCAATTAAATGGGTATCCTCTATCACTAAGGATCCCCCGGTTATCCAGTCCAAAGAAATTTTAAAATAAGAATAAATCCTTCACATATACATGCATTACTCACTTATACATTTCGTCAAACATTAGTAGGCACAATACATAATTAACAAGACATAAACACTTCAATAAATAAGGAAATGACATATACATAGTTCATACCTCCCTATATCCTAGAAATGAGAGAATCTACTCCATTGCAAAGGGAATACAACCAAGAGATGAAGATTATAGCAAACTGCAACTCAATGCATGAAAATAGAGATAAGAGAATGCTTAACCTTGAAGTCCGGCGTCGTTGGAGGTGTTCTCTTACTCTGGAGGTGGATGGATTGTCGAGGAGGAGGAGTTGGAAGCTCTAGGGTTTCCCCCTAAGGGGAGAACCCTTCCCCAAGGAGAGGGTCTCAATCCCAAACAAAAGATTTCTTCAAAGAGGGGAAAAATCTCCTTTTATAATGTTACGACACGGGCCTTGACTCCAAGATGACTCCAAGACACACGGCCGTCCTAGAAGGCATGACCATGGGTTGAAGTTCCACAACTTTGGAGCCACAGTCATGCCTATATGACATGACCCCTGTTTGAGGAGATGGCACGACCGTATATTGGGGAAACATTGGAGGTAAGATACAACCATGCCTTCTGGGAACGACCCCTGTCTGAAGTCTCCCAGGAAGCTTACACGGTCATGCCTAGAGAGGTACAATTGTGGCCTTGGTTCCTGCTAGGGCTGAGGCACGACCATGGCCTTGGCCCTAGCTACTCTGCTTTTTGCTCTGCTTCCCACTCTTCCTTTTTCTTAGCTTTCCCTTTAAGCTCCGTTTTGCTCTAAAACACGTCCTATCAATAAAAATAAAGAAAGAGCATATCTCTGAATGAAATAGGGAAATTATGCTAATAAAATAATAAGATAGGGTGTGATAACGTAAATCATGCTCATGAAATACAAGTAGATGTGCGTCAAATAATATCTAAAATCATATATAATCTACGCACATCACACCCACAGACTTAAACCTTTGCTTGTCCTCAAGCAAAAACCTACAATCTAGATCCATGAGTTGGTATAATGCATCATAATCCTTAGTGAATCAATTTAACTCTATCAAATAGTTTTGTTAGTGAGCATGATAATAAGGTAATTTGAGTATGGCCTAAATAGAAGTTCTCTGTGCTCAGTGTAATGAGTGATCTAAATTTCTCAAATTTCAATCTCTAAGCCTAGTCAAGTCATCATTTAACTGTTTTCCTTATGCTCCGAGTGATAGACACTTATTTGCCACACGCTTGGTTCATATTTCTTAAACTACATAAGATCTCAAAGGATTTCTCAAAATCAAGAGAAACATAGAATGTTAAATATGACAAATAAAAAAATAAAATAAAATAATGGGTGTTAATCGAGAAATAAGCCTATAGAAATTTTCTGGAATTTTAAGAATTTTTTTGGATTTAATTGGAGCTAATATGACAAATTTAAGGGGTTATAAATAATAAACTCTTAGAAAGCCTATTTGAAATATCAATTAAGTAGGAGTTGATTATTTTGATTAACATAAGGTTATATATTAATACCTAAGTTTTCTATCTCCTTTTCTTCTCCCAAATCCGAAGACTTTCTCCCAATTCTCCTCCTCTTCTCCCCGAGTTCGACCACCTCCGCCTCCCTCACTCTTCCGATCTCCCCTATTGCCAGAGCCAGCTAAATCTCCCTGGCGTTGCCCTTTTCATCGCCAGCCCGTAGCCGCCTCGGCTACAAACAAAAGTGTGCGTCGTCGGCCACCATTGCAGCCAACGCCGCTGCTCTACTACCAATCATCGTCGTCGCCGGCTAGGCCACAATCCTTGTCGCCGCCGGCTTCTCTCCGACCACCGTTGGTCTCGTCTAATCGCTCGATCAGAGAGGAGCTGTCTGAACTTCCACCATCTGTTGCCGATGACCATTATCATCGGACATTAGCTAGCTCTCAGCCGCTACCTCCTTCTTCTCTCCTTCTCTATTGCCGTCGACCGCCGACACTCACTATTGCCGATCACAGCCTTGTCTCCATCACCTTTCCCTTTGTGGGAGGCTATCCGATGATGCCTCAAATCTGGCCAATGGTGGTGTTGGTGCTATTGTTACGATCAGCACAATCGGTGCCTTGCTGTTGGGTCACCGCTGATGGTTAGATCTAGCCATCCAATATTGTTTTGTTCCAAACTCTAGCCAGAAATACTGTGCCATCACTTCTGATCATCGCCGACAGCCGGTTCTACCTCCTGCAGCTTCCACCAGTAGGCGTACGGATGGTAAATTTGGTTTTGGTGTTTGTTGAGTTGTTATGATAGTAATTCTGGGGTTAATTTGTGTATTACCATCTTTTTACAGATTGATCGACCAATTTTGCTCAGGCCACTTCTGATTCTGGCAGCCCCATTACAGAGGGTAAGCACTGGTTGAGTTATTGGTTTGTGTAGCTAGGTTGTTCTTGCATTTATTGAGTTAGGTGCTTTGGTTTACTATTTGATTGTTGATCCTATCTATTTTCGACAATTTCTAGTGTGCTGTACTATAACGACCAGCCACTTCTTGGACCATATTTGGTTCTCTGGCCATCCTTATCATCTCCAGCCATCTTCAGTAGATGAGTGATTTTGTGGAATGAATTCGGTTTGTTATTGAGGTATTCTCACATATGGATATCATGGTATTCTTGGATTGATGCTGGTTGGGTTGATGTAATTAAATTCATGATTAGTGAAGTTGATTTGAGTTTTTCTTAGTAATATCTTGTGGATCTTGGAGATGAAAAAAAAATTGAGTTGATTCTAATGAACGTGTAAGTGATTTGGAGTTTTATGGATGATCTATTGGGATGTATGGATACCATCTTTGGTTATGATGTGAAATTAAAGAACTCTCTTGTTCATAAACCTTGTAATTAATTGTTGGATGGTTTTGTTGGGTGGATGTTAGGATTGATGATACCTAAACAAGTTGATTCATGATTAGGCCTAATTAATTGGGTTTGATGTGGTTAGTTGAGTGTAAATCTATTTGGTAATTTGGAATTGGATAAGTAAGTTGAGATGTCACGCCCTAGAGGTATACTTGTCCGACGAAATAGACAATACCCCCTAGTGACAATGTGATAGAAGAACTTGGTATAAATCCACACGACTTACACAAGCCCAATCCACGGAGTTAATAATATCCAAATAACTCAATCGAGATATAACACAACAAACCAAAATGCAGATAACAAATAAGGTTGTGCCACATGACTTCACTTCGCAACAAAAAGTCAAAAAACAAATACCAAACATAAATCCAAATCCACAACACAATTCACTTATTACAACATAAGTGCAGAACCCAAATGAAATAAAGTGAAAGTAAACATAAAACGTTGAAAACCCTCCATGTGTCATAGGATAGACGTACAGGATCTCCCGACGATAATATAGATTATCTATCTGATATCTGATATCTGAAGAAAATAAACACAACAGAAGGGTAGTGAGTCCAAATGACACCGCGGGTATAAGGAAGATAGTGCATGTTAAATATAACAATAAGGGATCAAGATACATACAGTCTCATGGGAAGAACTCTATCATGTATATTTGACCAAGTACTGTAGATATGATCAACTCTGCAGGTATATAACTCAACATTTCCAAATAACATAATAATACTATTAATTATTCTAACACCGTCCAATATTAGGTATAAAACCAAACTCCAACCTATGGGAGCTATCACAGACATAG
>JBBUKS010024226.1:0-11458 GCA_038050645.1 Hedychium gardnerianum
AGGCAAATGAGAAGGTAACCAAATTATTGGTTAATTTAGTGTCTAACAATCTCTTGTGCAAAATTGGAGAATATCAAGATGCCAAGGAGCTATGGAGCAAGTTGGTAAAACTTCATGAGGATTCAACCTCAATGTCAAGTAAAAGCAAATCCAAAGAGGGAGACTCATTGGATCAAGAGCTTGAGAATTCGGAAGTTGAGAGGTGCTCAACATCCGAGGATGAAATTGAGGAAGCCTCTATCTCAAGAATTAAGGGGGAGAGGTCATTGACACCAGATCAAGAAGAAGTCTCTATATCCGGAACAAATAAGGAAGAAGAGTGTGTCACCCCTATAAGTAAAGAAGGTATAACAATTTCAATTTATAAAAATAAAAATCATATCATATGCTTTGAGTGTAGGGAGAATGAGCATTACAAGAGCAAGTGTCCAAGATTGGTCAAGAAAAAGACCCAAGTGATACCCAAAGTAAAAGAGAAGCCAAAGGAGGTCGACCCCATGATACGAAAGGGCAAGGAGCACATTGTATGCTTCTCTTGCAATCAAAAAAGACATTATCGAAATCAATATTCAAGGGGGAGGAATCCGACCAAGAACCATGGAGGAAGTCCAAGTCAAGGAGGAGCCTCCAAGAGCAAAATTAAGATACCATTAGTTAATAGTAATCCTTTATATCATGATAAAAAGCATGTTAAAAATAATTGTTATGATTTTAATGCTTTTTATTATGAAAATAGAAAGCATGATAATTCTAAGGATAATTATAAATCACACATGCCAGAAATAAGTTTTATCACCTTAGTGCTAATTACCATGAAAATAAATTTTTTCATGAAGATAGTGAAAAATTTAGGGTGTTTAAAGGTAGACCTACTCAATTTAAGAATAGGAACAATCTAGGCAAAAATCTTAAGAAAACTAGATATATGTCTAGAAAAAGAAAAATTTTAGGGAATCATGAAAAATCAAGGAGGAATGTTTTAGAGCTAGAAAATCAAATTTTGAGGTTAAGACTTAATAAATTAGAAAAGACCCTAGAGAAAATGACAAATAATTCTAAAGGGTCCAAGAAACAAAATCTAGATGAAAATAGACAAGAGTCATCTATGGACAAGATGAGTTTGTGATACAAATTTAAGTCCAAGAAAAATATGACCTCATACCATAAAGTTTCATATAACTATGGAACTAACTGTATGTCTAGAAGTCAAGTCAAGGTTACAAGGGAGACTATCCCTAGAGATGATCTTGAGGAGATTAACATGACTAAGGCTTCTAAGAAGTCTAGGAAAGTCATTAGGAAGGTTTTAGGAAAGTTATCTCTAGTAAATACCTAGAATACCCAAGGAGCATCAATATATTTTGAGTTCCTAAGAGTATGTTCTCTACACCCTAGATGGATTTAGAATGTGTTAACTCTAATTGGAAGGGTAGTTACGTAGTAAAGTTGACACTTTAGGATATTTTTAAGGTGTTGTGACACTTTGAAAATAAGAAGTTGACTTTTACTCTTGAAGAGTAAAATGTGCTAATAAAATTTGAGGAATTGATTGATCAAATTGACACAAATAGGATAAAATTTAAAGGAATATCAAGTTGAGATTTTGATATTTTCTAGGAGATGAGGGCAACTTAGGTTAATTTTTGACATGATAATTACTAGATAACACTTAGATGAAAAATTTTCTTTGTGTTATAATTGTCATATTTTGTGTGTCCTATCACATGTCATGTCATCATAAAAATGCTACATGTTATGTCATACATGCATCATTAAGATATAATAATTTTTTCTTTTGAAAATATGCATTTGATGTATGTCATAATTATCATGCATTGTTTTAAATTCTTAATTTCTTGAAATTAAGGACAAAGATATAAATTGACCTCCTAGGTAGGATGATCAAGTTTGGAATGCTTAGATATAGATGCATGATCTCTTAGTTTAGGAAAAACTCATTTTTACATCTCACAAGACCATATAGTTGACTTGTATGTGTTTTGAGACACATTAGATACAAGTGAAATGTTAGGAGGATGAACAAAACTCAAGATGTTGATTTAATGAATTTTTTCCTTTGCTCTTGGTGTCGTTTGAATCTTTTTCTTGATTAATTTTGGACACTTGCTCTTATAATGTCCTTTCTCCCTACACTCAAAGCATATAATATGATTTTTATTTTTATTATTGAAATTGATATACATTTACGATCTATACTCCCTTGACTTGTAGAGGTGGAACACGATTCTTCTTCATTAGTTCTGGATGTCAAAGCTTCTTCTCGTTCCGGTGTCAATGGCCTCTCCCTCTCAATCCTTGAGATGGATGCTTCTTCAATTTCTTCCTCGAATGTTGAACAACTCTCAATCTCTGAATTCTCAAGTTCTTGAGTTAATGAGTTTCCCTCCTTGGACTCATGATCATCTTGTGTAGAGGATGAGCTTTCATGAAGCTTAGCAATCTTGCTCTATAGATTCTTTGCATCTTGAAATATACCTATTCTACACAAAATATTATTAAATACCAAATTAACTAAAATTTTGGTTACCTTGTCGTTTATCTCAAAATTTTGGAGTTGCTTCTCAGTCCACTTCTTCTTCTTGAGGAGTTTTCCTTTGCCCATTGGGGCTTCACATTCCTCCATTAGAACGAACCATTCTTCATTCTTCATTAGGAAGAAATTTCCAACCCTAGTCTTCCATTGGTCGAATTCTCTCAATCCGAAAGGTAGAGGTACTCGGATGCCATATCCGAATCCATCCTAGGATTCCATTGTGAAGTTGAGCTCCTTCGATCATTAGTCCTTTGACTTGTTGATATTGAAGGGCTCAAAATCTCAACTCCTTTCTCTAGCTTATGCTTCTTCCGACAATTAGTCCGATAAAGAGCAGCCTCGTTCTGATACCACTTATTAGGACTCGTGCAATCTAGGAGGGGTGAATATCTTGGATCTCTTCTCGTCGTTGCTTTGTGCTCATCGTTGAATGCACAGCAAAAACTTTAATTAACTTTGACGCCACATGCACAATACTTTAATTTTACTTGGTATCTACCTCCTCGAGGTGACTAATCCAAGGGTCCACTCTGAGCTCTCACATCCACTAAGTTGATGTGAGAACTCGAAGTGAACCCTTGAATTAGTTGTCTTGAGGAGACAAATACCAAGTAAAGCCAAGGTACTGTGCATGTGACGTCAAAGTTGATTAAAGTTTCCGTTGCGCATTCAACGACGAGCACAAAACAACGACGAAAAGCGATCAAAGTTATTCACCCCCTAGCTCGCACGAGTCCTAACATTGAAAACTCTAAAAAAATGAAACAAAATTGATTTAGGTCGAAGTAAGGTGTTCATGCGGTGGTTTTTCCCAAATTGCTTCCGAAAATTCAAAGGGAGGCGACAATCACGTCCGAGTTTGGTTGGAAATCTTCCTAGGATTCGAATACACACAACCCATGACCTAAACTCTAGGGAATCACCGGCGGAATGACAAAATATGAAGGAGAACAACTCGCGTATGATTAGCGCGAACTAGGGTTCGTTTTTCACTATTTCTTGCTCAAATATTCTGATTCAAGCTATAAATCGAAGTAATAGGAGATTAGGTTAGGATCAAATGCCCTTTTCCGGCGGTAATCAGTTAGAAATTGGAAGGGGTAAGGGATGACGGTAGGACGTGGAGTCACCCTTGGGTAGGGATGACAATTTTTCTCGCGGGTTCGAATACTCGTAAGAAAAATTCGAAACAATGTGGGTTCAGGGAGACATTATCGAGTTCGGGTTCGAGAATTTTTTAAAATCCCTGTAGTAGACTGGGGCGGGGTATGGGGATGCTATCCCCATTCCCGAACCCGCCCCAATATCCTGAATAATAATAATTATTATTAACTTAGTATTTAGTCTCTTGATATAATATTATAGTGCACTTTGAATTTGTGCTTATAAAATGAATCTGAGTTTTGTTAATATTTACATGTTTTGTTTTTTTATTTTTGAGAATTTAGAAATACAATAAAATGATTTAGAATGAAGTTTATGTAAAAAGATAATGAATTAAAAAAATAGATATTTCAAGTGGGGATGAGGATGAAAATTTTATTCTCGAACCCATAGGGATCTGCCCCCATCCCTGCCCCATTGTCATCTCTGTGGCGGGGATGAGGATGGGGGTTTAATCCCCGTGGGTTCGGGGGCGGGGATTCCCCGATTAGGCAGAGACGAGAATGGGAATAGAGATAGAGATGGAGATTAATTTCGGGGACATGGATAGGAATGACAAACCTGTTCCCATCCCGTCCCATTGTCATTCTTACTCTTGGGCTAGGTCGTAGTTAAAATAAAAGTTTATTAATCAACGTCGCAAAGAATGACCAATAAGTTTGTAGTGGGGTGAGGCTGAAATTTTTTTTATTATAAATTATAATCGCTACACGTTTAAGTATTTTTAATAAAGTTTGAATTATTTTTTAATTTAAATTAGTAAAAATATTTTAATATAATAATATTTTATATGTTTTAATTTTGATAAAATTAGAATAATTTTTTTTTGTATGTGGTAGCTATACACGATAATATTAAAATAAAAATATTCTCTACATAAATACGAATAAAAATATTTTCTAAATAAAATATAGGATGTGGAGTTATTTTGATTTTTGTAAAAAAATATTTTTTTTTATAATACAATAAAAATGTCTTTTTAAGTTTTATCTAGAATAATTTTAAAAATTTTAGTTTTAAAGTATTTTTTTAAACTAAAAAGGGTCTTTCTCATTTTTCAGACGATTAAATTAAAGTTCTACGCGAATTCCGTTACCAGCTGCCATGTTTGAATTAAGGTCATCAAAATTCTGAAATTAGGCTCGATTTCCCAGACCGACAAACTCTAGGCTCCCATTGTGACGGAAAGGACCGGTTGGGAGCTCTCATAGTTGGTGGCGCCAAGTACAGTAGCAAAAAGTTTTTTTAAATATATTTTTAATAAAATTAATTTTTAATAATTTATTAATTAGGATATATTTAGGTATGTTATGTTGGTGGCGCTGATGTGGCGCGATGAGAGAGTCTACCGTTGGAGACTCTAAATTCGACTTCGCCTCCTCCTCTGCTTCCTCCTCTGCTTCCTCAGCCGACTCCCTGTTCCTCACCACCTAACCCTCACCCTCACGCTACCACCATCGTCTCCGTTTCCGGCCTCATTCTCTCCTTCCACTCGCCATCGGATCGCTTCGTACCCTGTCCGTTGCACCTCCGGCCTTTCAGCTAGTGTCATATGAGTAAGATCTGATGTTCTTTCTTGAATCGATTGCCCCTTTGATCAGTTGCATTTTCTCTCTGAAACTGACCCGATTTCGGTTCCTTAGTTTTTTTTTTTTCCCTTGCGGCGTGGGCATGATTGATGTGATCGCTTGGCAGGGCAATTTTTGTGGACACTATTTTTCTTTTCTTTTTTTTCGATATGTAAGGTGTTTTCCATGGATATTGGGATGAGGAGGACAATTCCGATCCGTTTGTTAGGACTTTCCTGCGCAGTTTGTCTCTTCTTAGCCTTCTTTTAAGAGTAAAAAGCATGAAGCTTTTCAGGCTTCAAAGGATCATTGCTACCTTTTTCTTTCTCTTCCCTTTTCTAAAAAATCCCAGATTAATTTAAGTTGTTTATGAATGAATGATATAAAAAACAGTGATGCTGCAACAGAGATAGTGGGAAGTGACTTGTGCCTAATGGTACCAGACAGGCGGGATTTAATGTCATTGACCAGCCTTAAAGACCTTCATCATACTTGCGTTTAGGAAAACTTCTCTCTACAGTCTATTGGAACGACAGCTAAGTCGCCTTTTATCGTCCATGCACTTCGTAATTAACACGTCATGCACAAAATTGAAAATGTGGTCACTCTTTGCAAATGGAAATAAACCTAATATCCATATATTGTCTGCATGAGACTTCCCAGTTAGTATGACCGTCAATGAGTCTGTCTCTTATGCAGCAATGAAGAAACACTTCAGTTTTGACTATTACCTCTTAGTTCCCAATCGGTTGCTAATTCACAAATGATTTTAGTTGCTTAAGGATTAAAGACTTTTCTTTTGTTATGTTTAATAATTGTTAATTACTCCACATATTTGAGTTAATTTGAGCCATGCATTAATTTTTTTTAGGTTGGATGTGGCACTGCTTGATTTTTATTATTTTCTATATTAAATCACTCACTCTTATGCTGGATCGTGTAATCATCTGCAGATATGGATGCTGCTCAATCAGGCTTGTTTCCATTACAACGTTGTAAAACTGTGCACCTGGTTTGTTTTATCTATTTATTGTTATATTTTTAGTTAATATATTTGTTGTTGTTTGTTATGTTTTTAGTTAAGTTGATTGACTAATCATTTACAATAAAAGCTCGAGCTCTTGCTCTGCATTGGTTTGATTTATCTATTTGCTTATAGTTTTAGTTAATGTATTTGTTAAAGGTGAACCACTTTCCAGAAAGCTTGAGCTCTTAGGAAAGAAATTTATGTATTTTCACTCTTAAATAATATTTTTTAATTGAGTGGACATTTTGATGGTGATTCGTTACGATGGCATATGCATATCTAGGTTAGGCATGCAGAAGGTATTCATAATGTGGATGGTGAGAAGGACCACAGTGCATACATGTCTCCAGATTTTTTTGATGCACACCTTACTCCATTGGGATGGAATCAGGTATAATCGATGCTTTTCTGAGAATTATTTTTAAATCTATCAACATTGTAATTAAATCAAATGTTAATTTTTTTTAATAAATAGGACCAAATTCAAAAAAGAAGCTTGTTATCCATTTGCATGATGAATAGACTACATTCTAATTGGGTTTATGGTATCAGAATTTTCAGTTTTCAACACTGCCATAAAACCTAATCTGTACCTAGTTAATGTGGATTCATCAATAGTTGAGGTGCATGATAAAAAATTGTCACTCCTATGTGTAAAGGTGTGATTTTACAAATAATGATAATGGCTCGTAGTTTTGATTCTTAGGTCTATTATTGCTAGCTAACAGTGTGATCTTCCAATATTTAGGTCCATTGCAGGTAATTATCCTAAGTTGTTGATGTAAACAATGGTACAGATTCACATATGGCGTTAGGTTGAAAAATATTTGTTGTAGTTGTAGATGACAAAGAAGGTTCTCAATTAGTGAGCTCAACAATTTTATAAGATAGAAATATTCAACGAATATTCTCTTAGTGAAATAAAGAAAAATGTTTGAAGTTCAAGAAAAATTGAAAATGACTTGTAATGATATTATATCTTACTGCTACGTTTCCAGAAACTCCAAATCATATTCTTGCATGGTCACATCAATTTTTTTTAACACTTCGTGATCATAGTTGATATTGCTTCTTAGTTATTTATACTATCCTTACAGGTTGATAATCTTCGTAAACATGTAAAAGCGTGTGGTTTGTTGGGGAAAATTGAATTGGTCATTACGTCTCCATTATCGAGGTATATAAATAGATGCATATTTTATTTTTTTACTAATATCACTATCATATTTGTAGAGTTGGTCATGAATATATCCTCTCATATGAGGACTCATTTTAGTATCCACTTTAGTTTCCTAATTTACTCCCTGTATGAGACAGTCATGAGTGACCGTCAAGATGATAGATTTCACCTTTTATCAAATTTATTATACAAACTTAGACATTTATTCTATCAATAAAAAAGTAATATAGCCCCCATATATATTTAGATTACAAAATAACTAATTATTTCAAAAGCTAGGAATTTAGTATTGGCGATACTAGGTAAATTGAGTGAGACAATGACAAGGTAATTTGTTCCTAAACTAACACTTCACTTCAAATTGAAGCATAGATATCTATCATAACCAATTTAGTATATAGAAAGCTAAAATGAGTTACAACATGTCAAGACAAGGTTTGAACACTATTCTATGCCAGCATGAGCTAAATTTATCATTTCGCTTGTTGATTGGCAAGTGAAAGCTACTCGAGTCTGCAATATGAAGAGAGGGAGTGAAGGCTAGGAGATGATTCATTCCTTCCCCCCCTATTTTCTCCAATCTTCTTCCTGTTCTCCTCTTCCTCCTCAATTCGTTTGTCCTTTATGCCTCTAGAACCGCATGTTGTCTTGCCCGGTATGATGCCATGGGAGGGGGGAGATTGTGTCACCATGGGAGAGGTGATTTAGGCTAGGTTATGCAGAAGGAATAGAATGAGGAGGGTTTCTAGTTGGTAGAGAAGAAGGGCTTGTACGTGTGAGAGATGTCATGAGATATAGGTGAAAGGTGGGAGGTGTTGGGACTTGGGAGGCTCTGATACCACCTAGAATGCTTCCATATGTTAGTTTGTCAACAAACAGGAATATAATTCATGTATTTACAGGTTATAGAATAACTAACTAATTTAAAAATTAGGAACTTAGACTTGGTAACATAATGACCAACTAATTAGACTTGGTAATATAATGATTAGGTAATTTATCCCTATTATAAGAATTATCATCAAAGTGTTTTTGTCCCAACTATTTGGAGTCAGTTGTATTTGACTTGTCATTTTTAAAAAGTGTGTTTTCTGCTAAATTTGCTGAATATGGCTCACTTGTTAGATCAGTCTGCTAGCATTCAGGAAATTGATAAGCTATCATAGAATTTAGTGAAAAGTTCTGCAGTGGAATTGGATGTTCAGTGAGCATGACTAACTTGATTTGTTGTCTAGGATCATAAGATGTCATGAATCAGTACTGACATGGGTAGTTTCTATCATTTTTGACATGATAGTTCAACCTCCTGATGCAAGTTTAAGGTTGTTTTATTGTGGTTCCTGTCCTTCTTTATGTACTAGTTATTGTTCGGGCTAGCTAGAATAGTCCCCGTGATTTACCTCCTCCGTGTTGGTCCTGGGACGGATTGACGGGGACGCTGGGGGCGAGCGTTTCGCCTTTTGCTACCAAGGTTGTTTTATTGTTGCTCCCGTGGATTGACGTAATTGGTATTTGTATGGATAATTATTTTAATATATCCGGGGTTAATTTCCAGCGAGTGTAAAATATCTCGTTGGGTTCCTGATCTCTTCATATAAAGGACCGCTGCACTAGGATAAATGTCCCTTATAATTTATCCCTTTCTAATACGGAGCCGTCCTGCAGAGACCGCTAAAATGACAATTTCGTATATTTTTTCGCTCTAATAGATTGCTTTATTGCTATCTGCAAAATATTGAGTCACAAAAACAATGTATGCTAGGGCAATACAGATAATACTGAATTGCATTGGGTATCTTTCTTTATGTCACTCAAATTGTCAGATTTGTTGATCCTGATGATAAAAGGAGAAACGCTTGATCCCAGCGCCCTCATTAGTTCGTCACAGGACCAACACGAAGGAGGTAAATCACGAGAACTAATTTAACTAGCTCAAATAGTGACTAGTGCATAGAGGAGGGCAGGAACCTGACTACTAGTCAAGATTTGACTTTCAAACCTTATGGTAAAAATATTTCATGCACTAGCTATCAATTCATCTGATGAAAATAATGTATAGATCAAAAAAAAAAGACAAGGGATATTCGAGAGTCCATTTATTAAACTTTAGTAATTTTTTTATCGGCAACAGTAAAGTGTGTCTTAAGTTGTCTGTCACAACTTTAGATGTACCAACATAGAAATATTTCTTTCCTACTCCCCTGTCTTCCTCAAAATCATAGACCATTTTTTTTTTATGGTCATAGTGTATATCCTCACTATTATTTGCTTTCTTTTGATTAATATTCATTTATTTGACAATTTGTTTTGATTTTAGCTATGACCTAAATGGTTTATTTGATCTACTAAGATTACAGGGTTTCCATAAGAATGAGATATTTTCCATTTTCTCGTGAATAATATTGTATACTTTTTGGTCCACAAGATCTTTTTGACCCAGCTAGGATCAGTTGAACATTGTTGGGATTTAGGGTTTGTTTACCTGGGGATTTAGGGTTTGTTGAAAAGAAAAAGAAAGAAAGAGGGAGACTCACGGTAAGGAAAGTAAGACGATTCACTCACAGCAGCCTAGCCGTGAGTTCATGGCCAGTCCGGGGTGAGTTCCTGTTCACGATTTGTGGCCAGTTCACAGCTGCAACTCGCGGACAGTCGGCGGTCGTGATCTTGCAGCGATGAGCTCATGCGTCCACTGTTGGCTTGCTACATACACCATTTTTGCTTGTGAGGAAAGTAAGGACGGATGGACGAAAAATTGGCCAAAATTTATCCGTAAACAGATTTTGAATCTGTCATTTCTCTAGTTTTATGTAGAGTAAAATAATGGAGGAAATTATCTCGACTCTTGTGCATTCCATCCTTTTCTTGATCTGTTCTTTAAGACAATCAGGGCAGCATTAGGGATTATTCACTTTTGCTTAGTACATTTAGATAGTAGAAGATGATCGATGCATCACATGAAACAAATCAATCTTCTTTGTTATATATTTTTAATTACAATGACAATCTGATACAGGACAATGCAAACAGCAGTTGGAGTGTTTGGAGGTGAGAGTTGTACTGACGGCGTGAACATACCTCCTTTGATGGTTGAAAACACAGGGCACAGTGGTCGACCTGCTATTTCCAATTTGAATTGTCCACCTTTCATAGCAGTTGAAGGATGTCGTGAACGTTTGGTATCCCTCTTTTTTGCAGCTTCTATTTGTTAAAGGTTTTAAAAATCAATTTGCATAAGTATTCTTATTGCCTACAATTTTTCCAGTATCTTACAATTCATAACATTTGTGACTCAAAGTGTTCATATATATATATTTATGTTTCATCCTTGTGTGTGTGTGTTTAATTTTTGAAGACCCTTCTGTCATATTAAATCTTTAATAGGCTGCACACTGCATGCAAGCATTGCCGGTTATCAAAGTTTTTTATTTGTTTATTACATTGTAATGATCACATTTAGTTCTATTATCTCATTTATCAACATGATCATGCATTAAGATATGTCATACTACACTGTGGAATTAATTTCCTTCGGTGGGAATCTCAAATGCTGGTTATGGAGCGACCAATCGTTCATATTTCTGAATTTATTCTGATGGCCGATGAAAAATTTTCGTAGAGCCAGATTGATTACTTCCAAAATTAATCGATTCGAAGATCCTGAAAGCAAGTTAACTAAAATTCTTTTATTCATTAAAAAATTGGATATCTTTCTTGATAATGATGAGCAATCTTGTCGTATAAATAATGGCTTCTATCAGTAGGTGGTTTTCTTATCTGGTATATTTACACCAATTGCAGGGAGTTAACCCATGTGATAAGAGAAGAAGCATAAGCGAGTGTCAACAACTTTTTCCTTCAATAGACTTTTCTTTGGTAAGTTTTACTATCAATTTTTCGTTCACTCACTAATGCAATTTTAAGAAACAGCATTACAGTTTCTTTTTCTTGTAGCATTTAATTGGATA
>JBBUKS010024236.1:0-11458 GCA_038050645.1 Hedychium gardnerianum
CAAAACGGCAGTTAGACCTGCTATGTTATATGGAGCTGAATGTTGGGCTATGACTCGAGCACATGAGCAGAAGATGATTTATTTAAATATTGATGATGATATAGTAGGGGATAGAGTCTAATGGCGTAAAAGGATCCATATAGCCAACCCCACATAGTGGGATTAGGCTTGGTTGTTGTTGTTGTTGTATTCCCGATATTTTTTTCTGTCTCTCCTTCTTTCTACAGTTTAGTTTGTAGGTACTGAAAGAAATAAACAGCAGAAAGCATATAATATAACAACATTAGATAAAGACGAATCCATCTTTTTCCCCATAAAAAAGGAAACTAGAGAAGCAAAAAATAAAATAAAATAAAATAAAAAAGGTTAAAGAATACCCACATTCTGTTGAACCTCACGGAGTTGACTAGGCCCGCTTACTTCGGATATTACTGTTGAGTCAGCACATCTACAGCCTTGTCCTAATTCATGGCTCTGTGTACAAGCTTGACTCTGTTTGTTCTCATCCCTTGTAAACCTTGTGATTGATTCATCATCTACATTTTGTTTCTTTTTGACTCTTCTATGAAATGTAATCAAGCGAGTCTTGGTATTCTCTTTTGGGCAGTCATCATTCAGAACTATGCCACATTTTTTATCCGAACTGACTACCAAGGCAACACTCTCTGAAAATCTGGAATTAGGATCTGTTTCGGTCCAACTATTCAGATCTATAGAAGTTGATCTTCCTACACTCTCCAAATTTGATGATAAAAACTGTGAAGCTTCTTCAACAACCTTTCCTGATGATCCAAAATCTGCACCTAAATTATTTGTATTGTTGTTTATTCTCTTGATAGTTGGATCCATTAGGGAAGCGCTTGCTTCAGTAAATTTCTCTTCAGGTGATCTTGAATGCAACAATACTTTCTGGTCATCCAGTTTCACTGAACTCATTCCAGGTTCCTTAACAATTTCGTTTTCTATTATTTTGCCCGATTGGAGCAGTAAAGGTACCTCAGTATTGCATTTTTCAGTACAAGCAGAGCATAGCCAACTGTCTTCAGGAACATACTAAATGTGAAAAAGGAGAAATATTAGGCGAACATGTACATTCAGAAAATATGAAGGAGAAAATATGCACTGGTAGTCATAAACCTCGGAAGAAGAGTCAATGCACCGAAGATGGTAGCTTCGAGAGCATCTATGGCATGTGAGCAGGTTTTCATTAACATCAACATTACCACACCTAAAGCAATGCTGCAGCAAGCAAATGACAGCATAATAATTAAATAGATGATACATGTTCGTTGGAGTAAAACCAAGCAGAGAAAGACCAATATAAAAAAGGATAGTGGAAGCATGGTGATCCTTTGATTGGGAATTTTCTTTCAATAAGGATGAACTTCTTATCAGGTCAAGATTACCTTTATAGCTCAAAATGTAAGCAGAGTTAAAAACCAGGCATACATATAATTGACTAAAATAGAAATACTTCCAGAAGAGTACCATATTCCAAAAAAAAGAAGAGAAAGATTGGGCATGAGTCTACTACCATAATGGTGGTGAGGAGTGTTAAAGATCTGAAAAATACACAATATATCAAGTACAGATGTTTTGATGTTTTCAATAAGTTCCTGAACCCTAGCATTAGGTGAAATGCTGAAAATAGTTAAAGAAAAGTCATATTGCATTAGAACTAATAGTGCGTGCATACAAAGAGGCGCCCTAATGGAAATAGTATGAGAGTTGTAGCAGGATAACTGAAAGGCAACAAGTATTATTTACGTTGTAGAATATTTCTATCTACTTTCAAACATCAATAAATCTTGTCAAACAGCCGAGTGCCATCTTTCCCTAGGTTTTAGTTGTTCATCTTGGCACATCCAAAATCCATTGGTGCATATTGAGAGAATGTCAAGCGAGCCATGAGCCTCCTAAGAACTGTCAAGATTCAAGATCATGCCTTAGCAATCACTGTACATTAACTCAACCATCCCCAAGGACTAAAAAGCTGCTTATGTGGCTTTAAACCTTTCCAGCAAAATGTTTTTGTCCATGGTCTTATAAGACACGGTTATTGTGAGGCCAAAAAGGTTAACACTTAATTGCACAATTCCTTCAATGAATACAGTTTTAGTTTGCGATTACTCTATTCTCTTTAGAAAATAATTGACAAAGGCACACAAATCCAAAACAACCACAACCTATAGCACCTCAAGGATCACAATGAGAAGACTCATATGAGAAGGATGTTAAAGAATTCAGTAGCTTAATCTGTTAGTCCAGGATACAGTGCACAAGTTGTATAGTTTTGTTACATCAGAAATGTTTGATAATGCTAACAAATCTAGTAATCAACCAAACTATCTTCAAAACAAAAGGAAGCGTCAGATTACTAGATGTTGAAAGCAAAGAACAAAAGAAATAACATTGTGGATGTGAAAATGTATGCTAATAGGCTAACTCTTATTCCTTCAAAATTAGATATACAGAGAGTTAGCTCATCTTCATGTATCAACAATGCTTCAAAATCAGGCAAATCAATTTGAGTTATATTAACATTAGTCCGCCGAAGAGTATGTATGCCAAATTATTTGAGGTTATTTAAGTTCCACAAAATCGGGTGCTAAAATAAATAAATCCATAGGTACAATAGCTTGAAGAAAAAAAATGACTAATAACAGACTTGAACTATCCTACTTTCCTTGTACTCATCACTATTATGTTTTGCTGACTTAGAATATCAGATTTTTGTGTTTAAGAAATTGAAATTACCTCTCCCTCTGTCTTGACAGACGAATCAGCTTTGAGAATAGCAGGCTTTGCATTCGCTGAAAGACGTTTCCTCTTGTACGTGATAAGAACCTTGTTAGTTATCATTTTGTACAAAGTGATCAATGCCCTTACGACAGTCAAATCATTGTCCCCTACATCACACACAAAAAAGCATACATCAGAATTTAATCTCAGCAAAAACCATAGCTAGAAGCAATGCGTGAACACCTATAATTACGAAATATGTTAGGCATAGCATTAAGCAAAATGAACAAGTAATACAAACCTAGCAAGCACAAATTCCAACTATTCCAGGTTCGTGGTTCAATACCAACAATGTCAAAATCCTAACCTAAACAACCTTCCTAAACAAGCACGCTTAAGTCATGGGGAAACGGCACAATGCAAGAACATATTTTTCCCAAGTAGATCAAATCCAAGCTCTCTACAGTGCTTATCCCACCAAGTAATCAAATTACTTCCGCTTCAGAAACTCTTCCCAAACACTACTATTTCATGAAGACAAGAAAAAGAAAATCATCATCGAATCGATATTCAATGCACGATCACTCATCCCACTCACTATTGAGTGGGAAAAGGGGGGCAAAAACTTCTAATCTGCACAAATAAAGAGAAATTACCTCAGTGACGATCACCGGGCGAGATCGATCGCAGGAGCAGGAAGGAATTTGGGGCGAGATTGGGCGGATTCGTGAAAGGGGAGAAGAATTGAGAAAAGATGGGAAGAAACGCTTTGTTGCGTTGTGCTGGTCCTGAAGGATTTGCCTCTCTTTCTTGGTTTTACTTGCTTTCTATGAGAGGAAGAAGATGAATTGACATTAATGCCCTTAATCCGTGTGGTGACGTCGCTTTTCGTGCAAGGGTGTTTGCGTCATTGTATGGCTTTGCCTGCCACGGTTGGCGGCTCCCGAGGCGATGCTGGCCAGCGCCCGGTCCACCGGTGGTGACCTGACTCGACCGAACCTACTGGAATTGGCACGCTCCGGATCACGTGCATTTGGAATGCACATGGTTGGGTTTTTTTTAGCAAGTTGTAAAAAAAAATGAGGCTTAAATTAATAGTTGAATTTTAAAAAATGTAAGATTGGATTTTTTTTTGTTTTAGATTTCCAAAAAAAAATTTAAAATTTATAAATTTGATGTATTTTTATTTGTTATTAGCAAGTTCATCCAATTTGTCTCGTATTTTTATTTGTTTTGTTCTCAAAATTATTTTAACTGTAATTATTTTAATTAAAATTACTTCAAATATTTGATATTTTTGAACGAAAAGACATTACTTTAAAAAGAAAAAGAAAAAAAAAGGAGGTTCATCAAATATTTTATCTCTAAAATATCTTTTATCTAATATTATTATAGCTATTACAATATTATTTCTTATTTTTAGAGTTATTATAACAGGTGTGATTAATTATTATAATGGATAAAAGTTATTAAATAATTATTATAATTATTTTAAAGTAATTTTGATTAATTTAAAATTTTTGATGAAGATAAATTAATGAAAAATATTTTGATATAATAATATTGAAAGTTTATATTTAAGATTTAAGATTTAAGATTTTAAAATTTATACAGTAGATGTTATTTGTAATTTGATATGGATAATTAAATCAGATCCTTAGGTAGTATAGGCAAACGTCGCATGACGAAAAGTCAAAGGTTAGGACTAGCAGAAGAGCGTATCCAATTGATCGGGAGCATTGATCGGAATCACCGATCGGGATCGAAATAACTGGCCAGATTCACCGACCGAACTGACCCTCCTATCCGACCACAGACCGATCGACCATGATCGGATGGATCATAAAGGCCTGTGGTACCAACTCACCTGCCAAAAGCACGTTGTAAGTAAATCATCTTTCCGATCGGGTATACTATGTGATCGATCGGACATACCTTACCATCGACTCATGCCTCTAGCACATTGATAGGGCTTAGCTCTGATGTCAACAGTACGATCAGAACTTCTCCAATGATACCCAAGACCTCTCTTGAAAGTACAAAGAATGGCGGTAATCCGTATCGTGGTATGCTCGCCCACGCCTCAATAGTACACGCCATTAACGCTGGTCGTACGCACCCCAAAGGGATATATAAAAGGTCGGATGTCACTGGTGCAAGGGGGTTCCTTTTCTTCTTTTATCTAAGACTCTCCTCCTTTTACTTTTTTTAGCTGCTTTAGCTACTTCCGCTTGATCAGGTCTGACTTGAGCGTCGGAGTGGGATCCCTAGAACTCTCGCCTGGAGCTCTCCTTTAACCCTTCGGTTCTTTTTTTGTTCCTTCCAGGAACCTGACCTTGGAGATTGGGGAATGTTTCTACCACCAGCAGTTTTGCGGATGAGTCCCTCGCTCGACACTTTGGTCCAGAAGATCGGGGGAGACCCCCATCTCGACAACTTGGTCAATACTGCTATAGCTCACCGGTGGTTCACCCCTCGAAGATCTCTGCGTAAGAATAAATTGTCGTCTTCTGTGGAAAACTTTTTAAATCTTGAGCAGAGACTGAGATGGATGACACTAAAGGATCCAACTTGCCCTCGTCGCAGAGCGAACTGGCCCAGGCAATTGCGGCGGTCGTGCAAGAGGTCATACAACAGCAGCAGGCTACGTGGCAGTAGAGATAAGAAGTGTGGTTACAACAACAACAATTCATGTGACAGCAGCAGCAGGTCGTGTGGCAAGCGCAGCGGCCTACTCAACCTTTACCTTCGGGGATGTCGACCCTATCGGTCGAAGCCCTGCAGGGTGCTCGGCAAAGACTATTCACACCACCAGATACACCACTGGCCTTTGGTCGACCCGCGGTTGAAGCGTCACTCCAACCGGAGCAATCAAGGGAATCCTCAATTGTTCGGGCCAAAGCCCAAGACGTCGTCAAAAACAAAGGATCGACGCCTAACGGAGCCAGAGGACCCAAAGGCCCACCGTTCACGGAAAATATCTTAGGTGACCCCTTGCCCAAATATTTCCGCCCCACGGTTATTGGGGAGTATAGCGGGTCGTTGGTGAAAAAACCCTCGGTCGACTTTGATCATCTTATGAGCCGGGCTATTAAATATATAAACGTGGAGGAGGCCCAATCAGCTCGTAAAAAGGAGGTCAACGCCCCAGTCGGTTCATTCTATCGCAAAGCCACTCCACCTCCATTAAAGTACAATGACCGTCCGGGATTCCATCACCAGATGCCTCGTGGAGGGAACATGGCGGCCCACGAAGTTGAAGCCTTTCGAATCCCGCGACCTAGGAAGTGGTATCCTAAGTTAACAGACCTTTTATGTTCCTACCACCAAAGAGAGGGACATGATACCAGAGATTGCTACGAACTCAAGAGGTGGAAATGAGCCTCGGAGTGGAAGTCTCTCGATCGGAAGCGCTCCCCACGCCGAGCAGATCAAAGGGAGGTAGAGGGCCCCGTTTGATAGACGCGTCAGGACGCCTCGAAAAGTTACCAAAAACCCACACCACCAAGCAAAGATAGGGCAAAGCCCCGTTAAGAGGGACGATCGACATGATATCCAGGGACCCCACCGACGAGGATTCCAATAGAGCCCGCAAAACTCACAGTAGGCGACTGAAGAATTTTGAAGTGAGTACTAGCGTCGTGAGAAGTAATGGCCTAGCAATAAGTTTCGAACCACAAGACCTGGAAGGGATTGAAACGCCTCACGAAGATGCCTTAGTTATCAAAGTTGTGATAGCCAACTACGAAATAAAAAGGATCTTCGTGGATACTGGCAACTCGGTCAACATCATTTCAGGAAGACCTTCGACCAGATGCAGATTGAAGACGAAGAGCTTCGACTCATGGCGACCCTCTGTTCGGATTCACTGGATACCAAGTTCAGCCGATCGGGCAGATCACTCTGCTGTTAACCCTCGGAGAAGAACCCGGAGAGAAAATCCGACGGACACCCTTCGTGGTAGTGCAAGTCGAATCATCATACAATGTCATCCTGGAAAGACTGACTCTAAACATCTTTCAAGCCATAGTCTCCACCTTTCACCAAAAGATAAAATTCTCTGTGGAAAATCAGGTCGAAGAAGTAAAGGAAAGCCAGTCAGCCGCCCGGAGGTGTTATGTCGACATCATCCTAACTGGTTCTAATAAGGCCAGAAGGGTCCAGGGAGCACAAGTCAACGTCGTTCAGGAAGAGGTTGCTCGTCCAACGGTCAAGGTATTGGACGAAGACAAGGAGAAAATTCAAATCCACCCCAAGCGACCTGACCGTACCACCCGCATAGCAGCTGACCTACCCAATGAAGTAAGGGGGCAGTTAGAAAAATGTTTGACTCGGAACCATGACATCTTCGCCTGGTTGGCTTCCGAAATCAAAGGTGTGTCCCTGACTATGATGACGCACAAACTCAATATCCTCCCGGAGTCGAGGCCAGTCAAGCAAAAGAAAAAACATTTCAGCTCAGAACAAAATCAAGCGATCAGGGAGGAGGTCGCCAAGCTCCTAGAAGCTGGGCACATTCGAGAAGTACAATTCCCCACTTGGCTAGCGAATGTTGTTCTGGTGTCATAGCCGGTTGCAAGTGGCGGGTGTGCATTGACTTCCGTGACCTGAACAAGGCGTGCTCGAAAGATTGTTACCCCCTGCCCAGCATTGACTAGCTCATTGACTCGACCTGTGGATGTGAGTACATCTTCTTGCTGGACGCTTATCAGGGCTATCATCAGATCCCGTTGGCTCCAGAAGACCAAGAGAAGGTCAGCTTTATTACTTCCGCGTGTACGTTCTGCTATAATGTCATGCTGTTTGGGCTGAAGAATGTGAGAGTCACGTATCAAAGGATGATGGATCAGGTGTTCAAGTATCAGATCGAAAGAAACATCAAGGTATATGTGGATGACATCTTGATTAAGATAGCCCGGTCAGATAGTTTTATAGCTGATATCGAAGAGACCTGCAGCACCCTAAGAAAATACGGGCTCAAGCTGAACCCTAACAAGTGACTCTTCGGAACCAAGAGCGGTCGCTTCCTCGGCTATGTAATTACTGAGCGAGGAATTGAGGCCAACTCGGAGAAGGTGCAGGCTCTTCGTGACATGGCCCCGCCTGGGAACCTCAAGGAAGCGCAACGACTGATTGGTCGTATCATAGCGCTGTCTCTTTTTATCTCACGGTCAACGACCAAGAGCCTCCCCTTCTTCAAGGTATTGAGGAAGACTTCAAAGTTCGAATGGGACGAGAGCTGCAGCCTTGTTTTTGCCGATCTGAAGGAATATCTCGCGCAGCTACCACTCATATCTAAACCGCTGCTCGGTGAATGTCTTTGGTTATACCTAACGGTCGGAGAAAGAGCCCTAGGAGCAACTCTGGTGCGAGAAAAAGGAGGCACCAGAGTTCAAATACTAGACCGAGCTACATAATCTTGAGGCCGAGTTGGCTCTGAAACTCTACCGAGTTCAGATACTAGACTCTCCGAGAAGACCAACGTTCCTCCTCAGCAGCCTGATAGTGGGCCCGCTCGACCTTATCCTTCTCTCGGTTGGCTTTCTCTTTGGCCAGCGCGACTTCCATTTTATCCAGCGTCTTGCTCCGCATGGCCAGCTCAGATTTCACCGACTCCAGTTGTGCTTGGACCTCCTTTCTTTGCCTCTGGTCGAAAACAGAGGTCGCACAAGCTCAGGTCAGCTCCTCCTTATATGAGGCTTGCTGCTCCTTGAGCTCTTCCAGCTGGGAATCAACGGCTTGCTTCACGTCCTCGAGCTGGGACAGCCGTTTGGCCTGGAGTTGCAGGTCGACCTTGAGCCTCCCCACCTCCGCCTGAACCTCCGCGCTGATAGGGCCTTCTTGAGCTTCCAGCTAGGCAACCTGTGCCTGTAAGTCCTGGTTCGCTCGCAAGAGTCTATAGCCCCGAGCGATGACCTCCGAGCCCCAAAGCCCCCACACCATTCCTACAAAAATGATTGTCAGTAGGAAGACCGGAAAATAAGTTGGCAAGATGGATATACCGGAAATTTACCGTTGATAGATTAGACAAAAGGAAGTCCAGGATCTGCTTGTCGGAGTAATTTTGGAAATGCTTATATGACATCCGCCAAGCATTTGCCACCCAACCCTCCAACCGTACTTTGACGAGAAGGGTAGGCTCCCATCGGCTGCTTCCCTCTCCGTTCGGGGAAACCCCTGTGGGAGCCTCGATGGGCGTCAGAGCGGGGAGGTTTGCCGACCTCATTTCGCTAAACTCCGCCCCCGCTTGGGCGAGGGGGGAGATGCAGAGTGGAGTAGAACCCGACGATCGGGTATCAATTGACCGCGGTCGACACCCTTCAGAATCCTTTCCTGGGGCAGGATCAGTCGAGCGGTGCTTCTTGGATGGCCTAGCATGTTTCTCAGTGCTCTGATGGGTCGAGCATTTTCTCGAGCGGTGTTCTTCTTGGGGTCGGGGAGGACGCTCTTCGCGCCAGGAAGATGCCCCCATAGCTAACAATGAAGGGCGAGGAGAGGGCAGCTCGTCGGTGTTTTGAGCACCCGAGGACCCGGCCGGCGGAATAGGCCGCCCTTCCTCCATGGCTATCTCCAAGCCGCACTCTTCTAGCTCCTCCAAGGACAGTCTCCTTGGTTGAACCGCCGCTGCCTTCCACATGGTCTGACCTGTACTAATGGAAAAAGTTCTTAGTTAGATATAAATAGAACCGCAGATATTAAGTAACCCACCGAAAGAGGTCGGTAGCCGAGTTGCAATGGGACTCAGTCCCAGCGCGTAGAGAAGCCCTTCATGCAACAACGCCTTGGAGTCGAAGCTCAGGTTGGCAAGGATGCTGCCTGCTCTCAAGTGCGCCGCCCTAAAGATAGATGTAGGACGGGGAGTCTTCGGTAAAGTCACACGCCACCCGCTTGCCCACTTAAACCCGATCAGAGAAAATACATAAAAATACTTGTCCTTCCACCCCCTATTGGAGGTCGGAAGATCGTCAAAAAATTAATATCCGGCCCGGGACTGGAAGAAGAAGGCCTTCTTCTCCCATCTTGGGATAGAAGAAAAAAATAAAAGGACCGACCCTCGAGCGAGATACCATACACCCGAAAAATGGTACGAACCGCAGATCTGTCAGTAGCCATTGGGTGCGAACTGGTTTAAAGGGATGTTGGAGTATTGGGAGACGGAGTCAAAGAAGGGAGGTATGAGGAAGCGAAGATCGGCCTAAAACTGACCTAGGAAAAATGTCATACTCCCGGTCGGAGGTGTGTGGGGTCGTTGGTCAGGTCGGGGGATTGTCAATCTATAACTAAGTGGAGTTCCAAACTGCACCTTGACCTCCTCCAGGTCGGAAGTCATAAAGGTGGACTTCATGGATCTGTACCAAGAATCGGAGGTCGACGCTTCAGCCATGACCTAAGAGGTGAACACCCGGTCTACAAAATTCTTAACTAAACCAACTAAGACCTGTGGACCCCAAACCGACCGAAAGCGACTAATTGGATCAAAGGACGAAAGTACCGAGCGGGGGGGGGGGGGTTGGAGCCTTTTAAATAGAGACAAAGAAAAAAAAAATAGCAAAAGCTTCTCCGACAATAACCTTATATAGCTGAGACCCAAACTCCTCAACCGTCGGATCTGAAGGCACCGACATAACAGCGGGGCTTGAGAGTCGTCGGATTAAGTCTCCCACAGATTGCCGACGGATCAACAGTTGCGGTGATTGACATCCCGACGTGGGGGGGGGCATGCGTCAGGCAACCATCGATCAGCACGTGGATTGACTCATCATTAGTACCCAGACATTAAAGAGCATTTGTGACACACATCCCCTGAGGCACTCTCCCGTGGTCAGGTCAGAACGGAACACACCAAAATAACCAGCTCAGGCCAGGAAAATCGACACACTTGTCCGGTCTGTCGGTCATACCTCATTCGACCAGACTTAAAGGAGAGGCTTGTGATATGAGTGATAAGGCCGGGCCCCTCAGGCAGTATGGGCAGACGCCGCATGGCGAAAAGTCTAGATAGTCAAAGGTCAGGACTAGTGAAAAAGCACGCCCAACCGATTGGAAGAATCGGTCGAGAACACCGACCAGGAGCACCGACCGGATGGACTCTCCTGTCGGACCACGGACCCATCGATCCCGGTCGGATCAATCGAACAAACCTGTATTGCCAACTCACCCGCTAGAAACATATCTCCAGTAAGTCATCTTCTTGGTCGGGCGTACCACGTGACCGACCGGACGTACCTTACCATCAGTCCATGCCTCTAGCACATCGATAGGGCATAGCTCTAACGCCAACACACATCCCCTAAAGAGGAATCTTAATGTAAAATAAGTATGCGTATAATAAATTCAATAAGCGCTAACGAAAGTTTGGAGGTCAAAATCAACAACAAGATTTTATCATTTGGTCCATAAAAAACCACCTAAACGCTTCGAGCATTTTTCAATGGTCAAAATATATAAATAAATAAATAAGAGAGGTTATTAGTCGCTGACCAATCTATACATGCATTACCGCCGGCGATAAGACTCAGGGAAGCGAAATAACCTTTTTGCTTCGTTACTACAAAGTCAAAGTTAAGAGAGAAAGAACAAACAGTTGACCCAGAGCTTTCCTAGGTCAACGCAGTCAGAGAGAGCAAGGCATAGTTAAGTATCAACAAACCCCAAGACCAATAAATTCATCAACATCAAACACAAAAACCTTCATATGTTCTCTATAGCCTAGGCA
>JBBUKS010024257.1:0-11457 GCA_038050645.1 Hedychium gardnerianum
CCTCCCTGCCTCCACCATTAGTCATTTGATTTCCTCCCGATGCTACTTATGTGCCAGGTCTATCAACCCTATCACCCTCCCTCCTCTATACACCAACAGACCCCGTGGCTAAATTCTACCTATGACCTCCACACATAGCTCGTTGCATGGTTAGAAGAGGGTGAATAATTATTCATTTTGTTTCAATCATTCTCGTGTGCACATCTACAATGCAATGAAAATAAATACATAAATCAAAACCAAGATAGAAACAAAAACAAACACACACCGATTTAATATGATTCGAAACACGTGATTCCTACTCCACGGTTTATCGTCCTAACAAATAATCCACTAGCTCTTTCTTTGTCGGATACCTTCCGGAGATAAAAAAATCTCTTATAACATATGTTATTATACAACCAAATACAATACAAAATAAATAATAATTTACACAAATCTCTTGCTTTGGTCATTTTGTAATCACTTTAAAATGTCTCCTAAGCTCTAAAATGCAACACTATCCTCCAAAATTTCTAAGAATCGGTTCTAAAAATATCTTCAAAATCATTCTTTTATAGTCTTTAGATCTGGATTAATTTTTATCTATCAGTCGACTATTCTTCATTATTAGTCGATTGCTCTACTAAAATCAATCGTTGCACCTGCAAATGGCTCTTTCAATTCTAATTTGAACATGAACAGACGATTATTACTGTTCATCGGTCATTACAAAAAAATATTTTTAAGGACGAAATTTAGTGATGAAATTGTTTCATTGCAAATTTACGACAAAAACATAAATCGTCACAAAATAGCAACGAAATTGGCAACGAAATAATTTTGTCGCAAATTAGCAACAAAATATTTTTCGTCGTCAAATTCATTACAATTTTGCGATTAAATTAAATATTTGTCCCAATTATGAGACGGATAATTAATTCGTCGCAAAATTTGTGACGAATAATTAATTCATCGCATAATTTGCGACGAATTTTCGGATTGGTTACAGATTTGACCTATTTTTAAATAGCCAAATAAATTTTGTTAGTAATTGTTGATAGACCTAGAGAGCTCAGAATAAAACGAAACCAGTTCATATGTGTTTGCATAGTTCTTTTAATCATATTCATGCTCTCAAACATAATTTTGACAAAACTGGTAATTTTTTGAACAAGATTTATGTTTTTGCGACATATTCGTGTTAAAAAAATGACCGAACAAAAATTACCAATTTTGTCAAAATTATGTTTGAGGTTATGGTTATGATCAGGAGAACTAAAGGAACATATAGGAATTGTTTTCGTATCATTTCGATGTCTCTAGGTCCATCAACCATTTTTAGAAAATTATTAATTTTTTTAAAAAAATAGAAAATTTTCAAAAACTGTTGATAGAATACCGATATCGATATTGATAATTTCAATACGATACCGATATCGATAATTTCAATACAATATAATACCGTACTAAAATTTTTAATATACCATTAAATCAGTATAATTTAATATATTTTAATACGATACGAATAATATACTAAAATTTTGATATTTTTTCTCACTCCTACTATTAACTACATGATCTTTTTAAAGCATTTATTTTTGCCCCGGGGTAATGGTGCGATGGTTAGGTCCTTCAATGAATAATCAATCTAAGGTTCGAATATTAGCTACGGCGTATTACAGGAAATTTTCCCTCCAATGAGAGGCGGACATAAGAATATTGGTCATTTGAATGGACCTCCATTAACATTTTTCGATTTACCTTAGTGGCCGGTGAAAAACTTTCGTGGGACCGAATCGGTCATCTCAGATCCGACGTTACCCAACCTGATTAATCATTTTATTTTTTTTAAAGCATCTTAAAACCACCGTCCACTAAAAGAAAAAGTATTTTAGAAAAAATAAAAAAACCCTCAATTATCAGAATTAGCATTCTTTAAAAAAGTCAAATGTTTTACTAAAAAATATTTTTATTTCATATTATTATATTAGTCATGAAGTAGGTATAATAACATATTAAAATAAATTATTTTTTAATTTAATCAAAATAATTATATATATATATATATATATATAATTATTTATTAAATTTATAATGATTACTATATGGTCATTTAATGGCAGCTGTGCTATTCTAGAATAGGCGCTACAATAAAACATGTAATAAAAGTTACTGAATACCTAAATCAGATAAGTTTAAAAATTATCAAATTATATATTTAATTATGTTTTTATCCTGTACTCTTGCATCTTTTTGCAATCGATTCATATAATATAATATAATAATCGATTTAAAATATTATTATACTGATGAATAATATTAAATTAATTATTATATTATAAAAATTAATTAAAAACTTTAATTTATATTAAAAAAAATATTATTCTTAATATGACGTATGAAAATAATATTTGAGAGTATAAATATAATTAAAAAAACTAAATGAATATATATGACTTAGTTATATAGTATTTCGAGTTCTCTAAGTTTATCAGTAAATTTTGATTAAAATTAATTGATAAACATAAATAGCTCGAAATGATATGAGATCAAATTTTATATGTTCGTCTAATTTTTTTAATTATATCTATGCTCTCAAATTTGTATTAAAAAATTAATTCTCTTAATATATCGTATGAATCTAAAAAGTTTGAAATAATATAAAATCACGTTATATATATATATTTATTTTTCTTGATTATATTCATACATTTAAATATTATTTTTTATTTATTATATTAAAAATAATAATTTTTTAAACATGATTCAAATTTTTTTTAATCGATTATTATAATATAATAATTGATTCGAGATAGTACATGTTTATTATATTATAGCAATCGATTAGATAGATACTAGTAAATGTGGATAGGCAAAAGTAAAATTAAATATATAATTTTAAATTTTAAAATGTTACCTATATAATTTAAGTATTAAGCAACTTTTGCCACGTATTCAGTAATTTATCAATAATTTTAAGATGTTTTTTAATATATTTAAATATTTTAATCAATTTAAATAGTTTTAGTTAAATAATAAAAAAATAAAATTACTCTGTGTGTAATATTTTTAACTAAATTTAACCGTTTAGTTAATGATATTAAATAAAAGTATTTTTAAAATAAAAAATATATTAAAATATCGTTTTTTTTAAAAGTGAGATCGATGATTTAGAGTTTTTTTAATTAAGATAGTGTTTGGATATTCTTAAAGTTATTCCTTTTATTTATTTTTTATTATTATTTTATATTTTATCCTTCATAAAGAAAATTAGAATGCCCCGTATGGCTACACAATTATTTAATATTATTAATTCACCCTATTTAGAGAGGAATAATGTGGGAAAAGGGCAAAAGCTTTATTGTCATTAAATAAAAGCATTTTTATATATTTTTTACAATTTCCAAATAATTGTAATTTACAAATACGGCAATTGCCCTAAAATAAGCCACTAAAGCAACAACATTTTTTAGTTCACATAAAATGATGGCTTTTGCGCCGTCGGGCTGCCGTTTCCTCCGTCCCACAACCTGACGACGCTTCCGTCCAGCGCCGCCATGTCGAGGCAGCGATACCACCCCAAGTCCCACCGCTGGCGCTCCGCCCCGAGCAGCCCATCACACCGCCAGTCTTCTTCCCACGGCGCCGTCCGCGATTGCTCGTCGACTTCGCTATCGTCCTCCTCCGTTCCCGTCACGCCGATGGAGCTCCCGTAGTAGTACGTCTTGAACCGTCTCTTGGTTGCGGATACTTCGCCTAGGTACCGATTCCGCGGATGCGCGACGGAGGCGACATCGCTCGCCAGCGGCGGAGGCGGTTCCGCTTTCGAATCATCTACCGAAGAGGAGTGAATCGTCGGCGGCGGCGGAGGAAGGGAGAGCGTGGACCCGAGCAATCTTGACCCGAAGGCCCGAATCCAGAGGACGAATGCCGCCGCAGCAACGGAGACTGCCCACACCCACGAAGATCCCCCGGCGAGGACGGCGCGGGGGAGGGAGATGAGCCGGAGAACCACCGCGTCGAGCGGCACCTCGAGCAGGTCCATTTTGGGAATGCGTTTGGTTTGGTTTGGCTTGGGAAGAGGAAAGGTCGACATATATAGCAAAGGGATAATAGATCTGAGCCGTCGATCGTAACACGATGATGCCGGGAATATTTTATATTCCGCCGTAATGATAATGACGCCTGAGCTTGATTGGTCCACGTGCGTGTGGGGTCCGGAGGCTGCCGCCCCCACCGCCTTACAAGGATTCACGCAAATCAGCGGTTAATAGGCAGGAAGCCGAATATCGTGGTTGAGAAGATAGAGATGATAAATTTTATATGCATATTTTTTAAAAAAAAATCGTGTGTGTATATATATATATATATATATATATATATATATAATTTTAGAAGGAAAAAAATGTTAAAAAAATAATTATTTAGCATGCAAGATACTATCATATGTTGATTCTGAAGCATGAATTGTCTAACTTATCAATACTATAACATATAAATTAATGAAATAAATGTGTTTAAGATATTCTTAAAGACATAATACGAATAATCACAAGTTTTCAAAATATTATAACTTAAGAACTAATGTAATTAGTTAGTGTGAATAAATAGTCAACCATAATTATTTTAAAATAAGTATACATGGCCCAACACACCACTCTTCTACATGATTAATCATTTTTATGAATATTTTATAAATTTATTTGATACTTTTGGTTTAAATTGATGAATCATAACTAACATCATAAATCAAAGGTACTAATTATCCTAACATCTTACTTATTATCTCAGCGTCTCATACACAATCAAGGATATATCTAGTGTTTGTAGTGAAGTGTACTCTAAGAATTGTCCTAGTTTGTTATGTGATCATGTAAAATGAAATCTAAGAATTAGGCAATCATTAGAGCAAAAAAGTGAAACCGTCGCGTTACCAATGAAATCTAAGAATTAGGCAATCATGCTTCATACTAATGTTTGACATTTAGTATATCAAGATTTCATTCCAAGCTAATAAGGTGACTCTCTATTGTTCATGCCGATAGCTAATTTGGGATAGGATAGTTGTCAAAGCAAAGGTAAATAGATCAATAATTGATGTATTAATGTAGCCAAAGCGTATAAAAATAAAAGTTTAGCTTGTTGATTCATATTAAATAGTCAGAGAAAATTACTAATGTTGTAGAAGCATATAATAATGAAGGATTGACCTATTTATTTGTACAGAGTAGCAAGGAAAATCTAATGTTACAAGCATACGATAGCAAAGATTAATCTATTGATATACATAGAATGGCTAGAAAATTTTCAAAAATATGATAAACACGACATTAGAATCGAACTATCAAACCACCCAAGAACTTGACTCTAGACTCCTTTTATAAACTCGACTCGACAATAAATATGAAAATAAATATTTTGAATAAAGAAAATATACTACTTCATGGTAGATGCATCAATGTTGATTTTTTTAAATTTATTTTCATTTATCATGTATGCACTCAGGGACAACGGAGATGGAAAAATCATATTGAGGGGTCGAGCAAAATTTTTTTTAGATAATCAATTATCAAAAAAAATATAATAATTGATACGAATGTACGAAACAATAATATTTTCTATTTAAACTAAGTTTAGAAGCATCAATGTTGATTTTTTTAAATTTATTTTCATTTATCATGGATGCACTCATAAAGAGCAGAGAAATTTTTTTTAGATAATCAATTATCAAAAAATATACGAATGTGTGAAATAATAATATTTTCTATTTAAAGACATATATTATAATTTTCAAAAAAAAGATAATGATAACTTAACTTACTAAAATAAAAAAATTATTAAAATAAATTTGTAATTTAAAAAATAAAACTGTAATTTAAAAATAACTTACACAAAAAGAGGAGTAACATGTATAATTTTAAAATTTTCAATTCGTCATAGATAGCATGTTTTTGTAAAAATGACAAAAATAAAATAATACTTTAATCATTATAATATAATTAGTAAGATAAAAAAATAGATATAAAAATTATTATTTATCATTTTTTTATTATGTTTATCCATTTTCACTCGATGATTTTTAATAATTTCAAATTTATTAATAATTAATTCAGCATGAAAATTTTTAGCAATCTCTTTTTCAATATAAATCAATAATGAACTAGTCAAAAAATTATCTTCACATCTTATTCTGCAATCACATATTGACAATCTTCATAGATAAAAATACATGTTATATAGTTACAGTAGAAAGTGAAAGAGTCAAAATAAGTCTAATCAATCGGTCCATAAAATAATAATTCCATTTCTTTCTTGTCTTCGACAATAAGTGACACAATTCTAAAAGTATTGACACATTCTGAAAATACTAATTGCATCAAATGTCAATCTCAAAAAGTTTCAGCTGATACTTTATATGCAATTTTTCTTAACTTGTAAAATCATCAGGATAAAAGTTTTAAACAATTTTGCAAATGTAATTGATATTGAATAATTTGTATCCATCTCCAGGATCCAAAGCCGAGTTGAGCCGAAACAATTTTATTATATTTTCATTAAATTGATAATTCATCTCTTGTAATATTGAATCTATGATGCTAGTGAATATATCAATTCGATAATGTTGCTCTAAGATAACATTTTCTTTACTCAGTCACCCTCTACTTGATCGACGAGGAGCTTACATGTTTGGTACATCTATCTCATGTTTATCACAAAAACTCTTCACTTTGTCAAATAATTAATCTCATCCATTCTCTCTAAATTTCTAAAGAAGTTATTTTGTATTACCAATTGTATATATAACATTTATAATATCTTAAGACTTGTATTGTAGAATTTAACAAAGATCGTCGTTCATTTCTAACAATTCAAGAAAAAAATATAATATAAACACAAATTCAAATGATATCATTACATCATAAGCTCCATCAGTTATTGCTCTACCAGATAAATTATTTTTGTCATTGATGATATCCCTTAAAACAAGTAGAACGGGATCAAATAAAACAAGCAAACTACGAAGTGCCCTCAAGTGAAAGCCCCATCGTGTATCTCTTGAACGTTGTAATGCCCCAATTTGATTTTTTTTCCTCTTCTAAATTCAAACTCATTAGTAGATATCAATTATGCAATTTGAGTAGCTTGAGCAATTCACAATTGATCATGGCATTTGGAAAAAGAATCTACTAAATTCACTATAACAACCAAGTGTAAAAAGAAATGTTCAATAAGAATAACATTTTAGGTTGTTGCTACCAATGTCAATTGTAGACAATGTGCAAAGTAATGAACATAATATGCATATGGACATTCATTCAAAAAGAGAGCTTGCAAACCATTTCATTCTTCACATAGTACTAGCACTATCGTAACCTCGTCCTCGAATATTTTGTACGAGAAGATTATTGTGAGATAGAATACCACAAGTTTTCTTTTTCAAAGTAGATGATTTTATATCTTCCTCATGGACAATGTCATAGAATTTTTCTCTAATAAAGCCCTCTTTATCAACAAATATTAATACAATAGCCATTTGTTCCCTTTTTGACTCTCTCAAGGTTCATCCACGATAAGACAATACTTGGCATTATCAATTTTTTCCGTGATGAACCTTTGAATTCTACTCACATAAAATGATAAAATCTCCTTCTGAATTTGAGGAGAATTATAATAAACATTTTGAGGTGCATTTTTCAAAACAACATATCTCACATCATTGTCATAAGAAGCTATATGTTTTATAATTTCTATAAAATTGTCATGATTATGTGAGTCTCGGGATTTATCACGAGCTCTAAAAGCTAAACCTTGGAATGCACATAGCTTTGCAACATCAATTGAAACTTTAAGTCATAAATGATTTTTATAACTAACTCCAAAGATTGTTTGTCCACGATTGTATAAATATGTTGCAATGAGTGTATCAAATCATAAGAACTTTTCACAATCTTTTTGTGTGAAGAATTAGGACCAATCCCTTCATGAATCAAAAATGAATAATTTTTACTATTCATTTTTTTTCCAAAATGGAAATCCATCAACAATAAATGCATTCGACCCAAAATGTGTGTTTGGATTAACAAAAAAAAACATATGGAAGACAATAAGTTATATTTTTTGCCTGAGAATATTCTAATCAATCAGGAAATAATTCATACCAAAAAGATAAAAACTTTCTTTGATTTTCATCAATAGATTTAGGATATTTATCTGAGATTATTTGATAAGGACTGACAATCAAATAAGCACGCCTAATTTCACATCTTTTCTTAGGCGGATAACTCCATATGGATTTACGTAAATAAGGATCCCATTCAATAGTCATATCAACATCTTTATCAATCTTTCAAAATTTAGTTGGAGAACATTTTATAGTTGGAGTTTTATCTTCGAAAAGATTGAGAACCTCGAATTGAAAATTGTTACGAACAATATTAGAAGAACTATCTTCTGAACACCTTTTCTTGAAGTAGGAATCATCCCCTCGGGACAGACTATTGGCTATTGCATGAGATGTTGTCACCATGAGGTATGAGGGTCAAATCCTGGCTAGTAGCCAGGTTCCTGCCCTCTCCCATGCACTAGTCACTGTTCGAACTAGTAGCCATCTGTGATTTACCTCCTCCGTATTAGTCTTGGGACGGATTGACTGGGGCGTTGGAGGCGAACGTTTCAATTTTTCTTACTCATAATGAACCTATATGAAAAATATTGGTAAGTAATCAATTGATATAGAAATTCCATCTGCTTTCATCCCCAAAACTTTCTTCCTCTCTACCATGCATTTTGCTCAAAAGTTCTTCCCGTGATAACACTTAGGTCGTGATAACACTTAGGTATTAGCTCGGTTCGTCACAAACAACCATTGTTTTGTTGTGGCGTTTGTATCCTGGGAAATAGAAGTCCAACAAGACCTCAAAATATCGTCGGAGAAGATGAATCTGTTTTAAGAAAATTGCATCAAATGCAAGCCTCAGTGTCTCAATTTTCCACTCGGATTTGACAGTTAGGCACATAGCTTCCATCTCGGCACTCAGCTTCCCACTCTGGTTTGGGAAGCACTCAAGACCTAGTCTCTTAGACTCATAGTTACTTCCTGAGTACTCGTCCTCAATTTGTGACTAGTCAAACTCTATATCCGAGCACTCAACGCTCAAGCAACGTCGACCCACTCGGACTCAGGCCGACTCAACAGTCAGCATTCGGACGACACTCAACAATCAACTTCCTACTCATGCTCGGGAAGCACTCAGGCTTGGGAAGTACTCGGCCCACTCAGACCTCATGACACTCGGTGTCCCACTCGGGCTAGGGAAATCTACTTGGTAGTCCAGCAAGCAACTACGCAATCGACTCAAGCACTTGGTAGCTCGGATAACCTAGTAGATCTTCTTTCTTTCCTATTTAGTGGCTCAGAGGAGAAATTTCCGAGTGCGACTTTTGAATAGAGGTTGTAGAGAAAGCGTAGGAAGAAAGAGATTCGTTAACGAAGAGTAGTCGCCTCTGTGTTTAAACGAAAATAAGTTTTATTCAATTAAAATCAAACTTAACATGTTCTTACAAGAGACTAACTCTTGTTTAAATAGCCTAAAAAATCAGAAAAAGTCGTAACAGAAAAAGAAAAAGTAAAAGAAAACTAATCCTAAAAAAAGAAGATAAAATCTAAACTAAGTTTTAGAAAAGAAAACTAATTCTTAAAATATATGAGATAAAATCTAAACTAACTTTTAGATATGAAAACTAATTCTAAAACTTTAAAACAAATAAAAGAGAAGGTTAAAAGACCAATTTTAGAATTTTGGTGGCGATTAGAAAGTCGATTCCTTCTCGTCCAAACTCCGAATAGAGCGCAACCGCGTTAGAAGTCCACGGATTGGTCATCTTCCTTGTTGATAGTCTCGATCGGCCCAAAAGGGAGACTAATAATCTTGTTTTCTTCTCATCACAGCTAGAAGGGGAACATAGGCGTATCAGAGGATATAAATTTGTTGTATTGCTGGATGCTCCTGCATCAGACGCCCTGAGTTGAAAAGAACTCATCCTCGAGTTCAAGATAGTGTCTTCAAGATCTAAAGTCTTCAAGTGTTGGTAAATCAAAAGTCATCTCATAAGTGGTAGAATGGGAGGAAGATCCTCTAATATTAACTTGGTCAAATCTCTGGGCGGTTGTTGTAATTTTGATCGAACATGCACTACATCCTCAAATAATCCGTCATTTGGAATCTCACGAATGACTAAAATCTCATAGTCATTACCATAAAGTTTCTCGTCATATACTAGCTCGCTAGTTGACTCGGTCTTGTCTTCATCGTAAATTGGATCACCGACTATTTCAATCTTGTCGTCCATATTTTTTTCAAATTTTTTTTATCCAAATTAAAATAAAAGAACTTACAACCTTTAAGATCTCGGGCACTACGATCACAGTGTGAGGCTTCCTCAACCGGAACTTACCTGTCACGACCTCGACCACGTTCCTCAAGATCTTCAAGATCTTGCGCCGCTAGACACTGGAATAACTCCGTGACTTGTCTCTGTAGATCTTCGATGAGCTTGTACGGTATGCTTCGATCCTGATGCAAGACTTCCTCAGTCGGAACCTGTCTTTCACAACCACGATCACGATTACAATGATCATCCATGGATCTAAGGTTCTAATACTAACTGGCGCAGGGGAGAAATCTCCGGGTGCGACGTTTGAAAAGAGATTGTAGAGAAAGCGTAAGAAGAAGTAGATTCGCTATCAAAGAGGAGCCGCCTGATCTTTAAGATCTCGGGTACTAGGATCACAGTGTGAGGCTTCCTCAGCCGAAACTTGTCTGTCACAATCTCGAACACGTTCTTCATGTTCTTCGTGATCTTACGTCGCTAGACGCTGAAATGTATTAAAGTTTAATTCAACTTCTAATATTTACTTGTACTTTTCAAATTTATTGTCGGAGATACTTTTTTTAAATTAATTAGAGCGAAGTACATATGCCTAAATATTAAGAAATATAAATAAAAAGTCAACTCTCGCCAACCCTTTTGCCACTTTTACTACGTCAGATACATCTTAAAATAGGAAGAGGAAGCTTCCTCATCTTTCACGGAGATACAAACTCTACTAGTCAATCTTTTATGTAGATATTCTATATGAAAGATAGAGATTTAATCATATGATTGTATGATGAAGATAATCCCACATTTTAGAGCGTCATATTTGACACTAATTTATGTTGGCAAATTTTAGCAAACAACTTCAGAGCAATCAACAATCCCAGTAAATGAATAATTCTTTCAGCTATCATAAAAATTTGGATAAGACTAACGCAAAGCAGATATATCACAGACAGATTTTTCAAAGTATTCTTCACTGAATGATAATGTGCCAGGAGTACAAGGCAACCCTTTCCTCTTCTGATTTTATTATTACTGCTTAATACAAAACTTAAAACGTGTAAACTTATAGCATAAAATTTTATTATGCCAATT
>JBBUKS010024278.1:0-11454 GCA_038050645.1 Hedychium gardnerianum
CTGGTGCTTGAACACCCGATCCATTAATCGCTGGTACGTGACTCCAGCATTCTTTAGCCCGAACGACATCACCTTGTAACAAAAAGTACCGTCGAAAGTGATGAAATTGACATTCTCTTGATCTTCTTGGGCCAGGGGAATCTGGTGGTAGCCCTGATATGCGTCCAACATACAAATGACCTTGCAACTCGAGGTCGAGTCAACCAGCTGGTCGATGCATGACAAAGGGTAGCAGTCCTTTGTGCAGACCTTGTTCAAGTCCCAAAAGTCCACGCACACCTGCCACTTGTCGCCCGCCTTGGGGACCAAGGCCACATTGGCCAGCCTCCAGGAGTACGTTGGTGACTTCCGCCTGGATTATGCCCTGCCTCCAGGAGTTTGGTAACTTCCGCCTGGATTATTTGGTCTCGTTTGGGCCCGAAATGTCTCTTCTTCTACTTGATCGACCTTGCCCCTGGAAGGAGGTTGAGCTTGTGCTCCATCACGGTAGGCGACATGCCTCTGATCTCCTCCACTGACTAGGCAAAGACATAGTGGTTATCCGATAAACACCTGACTAGCCGCTCCTTCAGCTGAGGTGGCAGACCTGTAGAAACTTGGATGGTGCCGTTGGGGCGCTCCGGGTGTATCTGTATTTCTTCGTTCTCCTCATCTAGTCGGGAGACATGTTCCCCGTCCACTAGGTGGACCTGGGGTTCCATCGCTTGGCGGACCCTCCGGGAGTCACTCTGGACGAGATCGACATAACATCGACGTGCCGCCTCCTGGCTCCCCTTGACTTTCCCGACCGAATCTTCGACGGGGAACTTAATCTTTTGGTGGTAGGTGGAGACGACCACCTGGAAGACGCTTAATGCCGGCCTCTCCAGGATGACGTTGTATGCCAAATCGGCCTCCACCACCAGAAATGTAGTCCGCCTAGTCCTCTCCAAGGGTTCTTCTCCCAGGCTCATTGACAGGACAATCTATCCGAGCGGCTGGACTTAATGCCCCGTGAACCCAAAAAGCAGGGTAGTGTGGGCTGCAATTCCTCATTGTCGACCTGCATCCTATCCCACGCCTTCTTGAAGATAATGTTAACCGAACTGCCGGTGTCAATGAAGACTCGTTTGACATCGTAGTTGGCTATCAGGCCCTGAATCACTAAGGCGTCCTAATGGGGGGCCTCTACCCCCTGCAAGTCCTCGGGTCCGAAGCTTATTGGGGGTCCCCCTGCCAATCGGTACTAACGCCACAACTTTCCAGTCGGCGGTAGTGGGCTTTGCGGGCCCTGTGCGAGTCTTCACCTCTGAGACCCCCTGTTATCATATTGACGACCCCCCGTACGGGGGCCTTTCCTTTTTTCCTTTGCTTGGGCGTCTTCGGGCTGGGGGTGGGTTCTCGAGATGACCTAGACGGCTCCCGAACTCGCTTCTCCGACCGGTGACAATCGTCCAACCGGCGGCTCTTGTCGGCTCCGGAAGTTCGGGGTGGGGTACGTTGCCACTCCGACGAGTGTCGCTCAGCCAGCTATCTCTCGATTGGCGTACTTCGCTCGGCCATGTTCTTCCTTGCTTGGGCATATTGGTAACAGTCCTCCGTCACGTGGCTACCGCTCTGGTGATAGGTGCAGAAGTGGCCCATCGCCCTGGGAAACCACCTCCTAGGACTGGGGGCTCGGGCACCCACCGCATGCACAGCCTCCCTTCGACCAGCCGGGCGGTGCACTCTCGACCGGGGTTCCTCGTACCTCAGAGGCGGTGGCGGTGCCTTGCCCTCAGGAGGAGCGCTAGGCTGAGTGGGGGATCCCAGGTCCTTCCTCCTGTTGAGTTGCGCCTTTTCCATGTTGATATATTTCAACGCCTGACTTTTGAGGTTGTCGAAGTCGGGCGGGTGGTTTTTCTACCAAGGATCGAAAAAATTCTCCGTTCAGTAGCCCTTGGGAGAAAGTGTTAACCAGGACTTCCGGGGTGGCCGACGAGACATCTATCGCCACTTGACTGAACCGCTGGAGGTAGTCCCTCAAGGACTCCCCTGGCTTCTGCTTCAGGGAGAATAGGTCCAGCGTGGTCTTCAGGTATCTCTTGCTGCTAGCGAAGTGTTGCACGAATGCCTTCTTGAACTCTTCAAACGAATGAATTGACGCATTTGGCATCTGGTTGAACCATCTTTGTGCAGGCCCCCGCGAGGGTTGTCAGGAAGACCCGACACTTAACTCCGTCTGAGTACTGATGCAACATTGCCGCATTCTCGAATAGGCACAGATGATCCTCGGGGTCGGTCAACCAGTTGTACCCACCGATGTGTGTTGGCCAGAAATGCTTGGGTAATGGGTCCTCAAGGATGCTTCTCGAAAAGGGTGGGTCTTTAACGATTCCCAACCCACTTGGGGGGTGTCTCTTTGTCTTTGGCCACTTCCTGCTTTGGGGATTTCTGGATTGAGGACTCCCCCAATCTCTCAAGCCCGAACGAGTCGCTGACCGACGTCCTTAGGAAGGCTGGTGGCATCTCGATTGGCGGCGTGGTGTATTGTTGATGGGCTGCCGACGCTCCCATCTGGGCCGTCGGCACCTCCCAAGTCGGGGGAATCACCAATCGCTAGTACTGCCCCATGGTCGGCCATTGTTGCTGCCACGCCTCCTATTGCTGACGTAGCGCTCCTTGCACCGCATTCGTCACTATCCGATCAGATCTTCTAGGGACAGGGTGATGGTGGGCCTCCCGGTGTCATCCATCGCGATGCTCAGTTCATGACTTGAAGTTCCCACAGACGACGTCAATTTGTTCTTGCATTGAGATCTGGGAAGAACGAGCCACCAGGTTGGAAGGATCGTCAGCACCACCTGGAGAGTCCCTGGGAATCTTGCGAGGGAAACTGAGAGTCGGAGGGTTAGGGGAGACGCCGGGGGTTGCCCGGCGAGTCCACTCCGGTGCTCAAGTTAGTGACCGGAAGAAGTGGGGCAATAAAATAGTAGTGAAAAATAGGATTGCATACCTTTCCCTCACAAGGAGGAGCCTATATATATACCTTCAGGCTGATAGTACTCTTTCCATTAATAAGGCATGTTGCTCCAGTAAGGGGTGTCTATCGAGATATGGGGTATCTGTACTGTCAGAGCGTCCTATATGTACCGTTAATTCCTCTTCGTACACCGCACATTTATGGAAGCAGCGCGGGTTGGTTGAGGCCCGTCTGAGCGAGGCCTCGCGGCTGGGCGACCGGCGTAGCCGCTCGGGGGGTCCGGAGCCCCCTTAGACTAGCAGGTCTTGGCTTCGTCTGGTAACCCACTCCGGGAGACTGGTTGGCGGGGTGGTGAAGTTGTGGCCGAATGATGCTAGCCCGAAGGACATAACCTGAGGGGCAAGACCGATTGGGGTCTTGCGGGGCGGGGTATGCTCAGGGTTTCTAGGGTTTAGTTGGTCGGAAGACAGTGGCTCCCGACCGGCTGATCAAGTCTCGTCAACTGAGATCCACGTAAGCCGCCAGGTGTCGATTGTTGATCGTGCGGTGCCACTTGGTTCCAGATGTTATACTCCCCGCATCAGTTATTATTAGAAGCAAAATTTTATCGCAATGATAAAATTATTATTGATTTAAATGTCATGAGTTCAAAAATAATTTCAATAATTAGATTGCGTATTGACGGAAGCCATTAAATGCTATTGTTGTTAGTATTTGAAAATGTATATCTTGCTAGATATTCAAACATCATTCCGATAGCAACAACCCTTGCTTTCGGATTAAGTCGGTAAGTTGTTGGGCATATGGCATGCATTTTGTTAAATCTATTATTTTATCAAAGAGACATTGAGTCATTCACCGATTTTTTTTTGATATATATGTATGAATCTTCTATTTATTATTTATTATATTTTTCTTAGAACCACATTTTAAGGACTAATATGTTTGATTTGTTTTAAAAACAAAACAAAACATATTCGCAGGTATACTTTCAAAAACGTTTAATTATTAAATCTACCATACAAATTTTAAGACTTTAACAAGTTTATTGCTGACCAACTTTATAACAAAATTAAGTAATTCTCAATTCTATGAATTGACTGTATTTTTCACATAGAGGTCATGTCAATTCAATTATGGAATCAGAGGACCGGATCACTCGTGAACCCATGAGCCTCAGTAATTAGCCCTCTTAGTCTCGACTCTTCTTCTATGTAAACCCCTTTCGTGCCCAAATCGCTTGTCCATGAGTTCAAATTTATTTGATAAGATAATTGAACCGAATCAAATCGAGTTTAAAATAAATTAAGTTATTAAAATGATTATTCAAGTTTGACTTAATTTTTTTTATAAACTTAGCTTGGTTTAAGTTTGACTTGAGCTTAGTTCGTTTAGATGTTATCAAATTTTCAATTCAAATTTGTTCGATTGTTTTTACATTTTAAACTTGTTTAGTTGGTTATTAAACTTAATTATTGAGTTTGATAATACAAATTTGTTTATTCATTTTAAAACTTTCTTTTTTTATTTTAGTATATTGATAAGAGTTTTATTGAGAAATATTATTCACGAATATTGTTCATGAATATGTTCATGAAAATTATTCATGAACATTAATAAGTTTAACACATGTGTCCAAATTTATCTGTTTTATTTAACGAGTTGTTCTAGATTATTTATTTAATTAATTTTGTATGTATTAAATGAATATAAACAAGCTCCTACCAAATCAAATACTATTTAATAGGATTAAATGTAACAAACAGTTATAAGTTATTTGTAACTAAGTATATTTTAAGTATCTAAAATTATTTTTTAAAGGGACACAAAGGTTAATTAAAAATATTTTTACATAAGATAGGATATAAGTATAATGTTGAAACGAAGGAGGATATTAAATATTTTTTGTGATAGCAAGGTAACTCTTAAGTTTAATGGAAGTTTTATAAAATAATAGTTAACCTATTATATTATATAGAGATGAATATTAAATTATGAAGTGAATACATGAATATAAAAGATGAAAATCATATAGATAAAGATATTACAATGGATGAAGATATTCTTTAATCCTTGTAATTATTTTATTATTTCTTCTCCCTCTTAATCAGTTCAAATAAATCATCAATAGTTTTTGCTATTCTATTTAATTTATCATCTGTTGATTTATTTTGTTTTTCATTTTCGATCAAATGTATAGTGGAAAGAATGAGTCACCATCGTAATCAAGCCCCTTCAACTCTAGCCTCTTCCAATTATCCGTCCCTAGCGAACACATGTTGCTGCGGCAGTTGCTTTTGCGTGATTCGTTGGATTCCCGACAGTCGTTGACTAATGAAAGAATATTAAATTTTGTATAATATTAATCATGTCATAAATAAATTATATTGTGATGTCAAATGGAATCCTATTAGATTGTGAGGCTTATTTGGAACAATAAAAGAAGCATTAGTCATGCACATGCTTGGAACTACAGCTGTAACTGTAAGCCACTTTATTTTATTTAATTTAATATAAATCATAATAATTTCAGCTTTTTTTAATGTTTCCATCGTATAAATTAAGTTCAATCAATGTTCCAAAGTCAAACAAGTTAACAAGAAGATCCTATCAGCCGCTGGACGGAGATTGGCAGCATGGCTACGAAGGTTGTGGATTTCTAATATTCTATAAATAATAATCACATTTATACGCATATTCATTATTTTTAAAAACTCTAATATTTAATTAAAAAATTATTTTTTATTTGTTTTATAAAATTCACTTAATAACATTACTTGAAAAATTTATAATTCTAAAAACATATATTTTGCATCAATATTTATCACCATTTCTTAAAGTATTTTCAAGATTCACACAAGAACTCATCAATTTTATCATCATCCAATAAAACTAATTTTACAACATTATATAAGAACCCAAATATAGATTCAAAATATTACAATTGTTCAAACTTACTCTTCAATTGCCCAAGAGCAATATCGACCACTAAAATAAAATAATCTACTCGAAAAAATTCTTCTGGTGAATGATTTTCCCTTTCAGTGTTAGCAATCTCATCAAAATGCATCTTTCTATAAATTTTACGTTTTATAGAAAATACATGCTCAATTTCTATATCAGATGCTATTTTTTTTGCATCAACCATAGCAGAAGCAAAACCATTTTCTCTATATTTTTCAAAAAAAGAAAACAAGACCAGACAATTATTTTACAGCAACATCAAGACACATATCCTTTGACTGTAATTTTTTACTAACTAAGTTAATTTTATGCAAAATATCATGCCAAATAATAAGGCTTAGTATAAATTCAAAACTTAAAAGTTCACGAGATGCTAAAGTTTCAACATCTCTACATAATTTGTTGTTTTCACTTATTTCTGCTAATTTGAACAAAGCTTCTCTGAGTTGGGAAGCTTGAGATAGTATTGCTTTGACTATTTCAATATGACTTTCTCATCTTGTAGTTAATAATGATTTTAAAGTTAAGCCATCAATATATTCAAGCAAAACATTCCATCTTTTTGTTGAATTAGAGAACACAGTGTACATACATTGACATGCTCCAAAAAATGATTTTGCTTTAGCACGAGAATTTGCCATGTCACAAACAACTAAGTTAAAAGAATAAGAAACACATGGTATGCAAAATGCTCTAGGATTAATGTTAAACAATCTCCTTTGCTCATCTTGATTTTTTCCTTTCATATTAGATCCATTATCATAACTTTGCCCTCTTACATTATCATTGTCAAGTTCTAAAGATTGAAAAACAACTTACAATTAATTGAAAAAACCTAAACCAGTTGTATGTTCTACATTTAAAAATTTTAAGAAGTACTCTTCTATTTTAATTGGAGTGTCTGAAACATCTACACATCTTAATATGAGAGTCATTTATTCTTTGTGACTTGCATCTGGTGTACAATCAAGAATTACTGAAAATTATTTTTCCTCTTTTACTTTTTTAATTATTACATTCTTAACTTTGGAGGCTAGAATAAATATTAACTCATTTTGAATTTTATGACTAAAATAATGATAATGAATCTTTTTATCTTGAATGAGTCAAAAATGTTTTTGCATTATTGAATTAAAATCTGCAATCATTTCAAGGAGACCCAAAAAATTACCATTATTATCTTCATAAATTTTATCATGTGTACCACGAAATGCCAAATTATGTATAGCAAGACATTTGACAACAACAACAACTATTCTTAGCATAATGCGTTTCTAATGTTTTGTGTCCTTTTTAATTTGTTCTTGCATTTCCTTGTCAATTATAGTTCAACAAAAGCTCTCATATTAGTGAGGTGTTCAACACTATTTTCATGTTGTTTAAGCTTGTCACATAAATGTTTCCCGTCATTAACTCCTTCTCTTGCTAAATTACTTTTGGTGTGTATTACTTTAAACAACTTACAACAAATACAAAATACTTTGTCCAACTCCTTCGAGTACACTACCATTTTCGATCTCGAGTCTCACCATTTGGTAAAATTTGAAATAGTAAGTATGAGAAAAGTGTCGAGATTCTTTATCTAAAGGAAACTTGAGAATATCTTCTCTTTTAGGATATCTTTCCATAAGTAAATCTCTCATTTTTATATCAAGATTATCTCAAACTCTTGGATCAAATATATTCAAATTATATCTAGGTGTCGAACATTGATATTCGTTTGTATGCTCATCATCACAATAATTATCAATATCTTTAGTTTTGTTAATTTCAATTTCATCCAAATCATTAAAATTTGCATTCTCTTCGTTCTCATTTTCTACAAATTTCTCATTCTCATCACTTTCGTTTCTCACAAATTCTTCATTTTCATCATTCTCGTTTTCAACAAAATCTTTATTTGCATTTGATTCATTAGTTAAAATTTGAACTAAGCTTTCCGTTGTGTTATGTAATTGTTTACTAAAATATTTATTCAATGAATCTCTTAAGCTTTGAGCTATCTCTCTCTTCTTTTTTTTCTTTTTTTTTATCTTTTTTGATATCCAGAGAGTTGTTTCATGATAATAGATAATTATGAATAATAAGCAATAAGCAAAGAACAATAAAACTTGATATGGAGATTTTTTTTCTTCGATTCGAAATCCACATATCTAAGACCTTACACAGATATCTTGCAAATTTATAAAAAGAACACAACAATTCAATTTTTTAGGAGTTAGGACCTTATTTGTGCAATTAAAGACACAAGTATATCAATTTTATTAAAGAAATCAAAATATGAATATACTTGAAAATAATAGTGATTAGATGAAAATCGACAAAAAAAATGGATGTGTTTTCCTTCTCCTTAAGATTTAAGGGTTCCTTATAACTGAAAGCAAACGGTTCGTAAACATCCATTTTTGATAAATCATAATTGTAGTTAGTTCAAATTCATTCATAGAATAGATGAGGGTACGAAAAAAACATGAACTAGAATAGCCTACACTTGGAAAAAAAATTCTAGCATTAGACAACCTAGAGTCGCTTTCTTGTGAGACTCAACTTACACATCATCATTTTTTCCCCAAAAAAGTCACTTCTCACGAACTATGTACCTCACTAGGCATCACTCAGAAAGGTCACCATATCTTAAACCCTGAAATACAGACTACCTAGACAAGCCAATGCAAAAGGCAAGTAATATTCAATTGAAAAAAGAATAAACACAAAAGCCCCTAAAATAAATACAATCAATAGGGTCTCGATCAAAACTTGTGAAACCCTAGAAACCACACAAGAACTTGAACAATCAAATTCGAGCTTCAAAACTCCAACTCTAGAAACCTAAGTGAAAATACCGGAGTGTCATCCAAATCCATAATCCAGTAGAAGAAAATCATGGCCCCTAACCTCAGATCACCAAAAAAGCACAGGGAGCCAAGATCCGACCATAAATTATCCAAAGAAGCAACTAACCCCAGAAGAAACTGATAGAATGAGAAGGGAAACTCACAAGATTTAGCAGTTGTTAGGGATTAGCAAAGCGGAGAGCGGGACTGCGGCCTGCAAGAGCACCGACCGAAGCCTGACGAGGATGAGAAGATACAATTGTGAAGTCGAAGGGTTTCTCTTCACCAAACAAAATACTAATGGACTTATTTATTTTTGGATATATATATAAGAATATTGGGTCCTTGGTATTTTTTGGGCCCTTGGCAGGAGCCTTAGTAGCCCTAGCTTAGCCGCCTGATTTAGGCAGACAAAAAAAGGTATAAAAATGATCTACGGATAGATTTAGGAATTTATCCATCTATTACTTAATAACAAGTAAATAGAGGAAAGGAAGAATAATTCATCTTTTTTCATGAAATAAATAACAAAAAACTTTTTCCGCGGAAATTTTTTCTCAGTTTCTAAATTTGTACTCCTAAATAGAACATTAGAGTGAGTGTTGTTTAAGTGGGTCCCATCCAAAATTTTCATGTCAATTTGCGTAGGTTCGAATAAAAATCTAGCACCGACTCAGTCGGTCCAATAGACGAATCCGTCAATGTCACATCACATGCAGTACCAGAGATGTGAACCGAATTAATGAAATTTAATTTCTAGTTTTCATCTACATTTATCCGATCTCTTTCAGCCGGCGGAAATGAATTATATAATTTTACTAAATTAAAATTTTCTTTTACTATTTTCAAGGGACACATCTAAAATTAGAAAAAATTTAAAAAGCACATCTAAGATTACCTAGAAGACATATTTTATTTTGATTTTATCCTCTAGCTAACTTTTTATTCTATTTCTTCATTTGTATGCAACAATTATTATTTTTTTATTAAAATAAAATAAAATATTCTCTTTCTCATGCAAAAATTATTATAATATTATTTTTTAAAAATCAACATCACAATTTAATTACACTAGTACCGCAGTGTTATTTTTTAAAAACCCTAAAAACCAACATCATGGTGGCACTAGTGTCTAAAAACCAGCATCATGGTGGTACTGATGTCTAAAAACCATCACCATGGTGGTGTTGGTGTCTAAAAACCACCACCATGATGGTGCTAATTTTTAGACACGGCACTACGACGATGCTAGTGTGTCAAGTTATGGTGTTAGTTTTTAAAAAAATAATAAAGAAGAATATATTTGGATTCTATAGCATTACATAAATTCATAGAAGTTGAATGAGTCAATCAGAATTTTCTACGTCCATCAATGAGTTTGACCGAAACTCATTGATGGACCTAGGAGATTTGAATTTTTGAAAAGTTGACATGTAATGAAAGAGAGTAGTGCAGTGAAGAGTTTATGGTATCCATATCTGGTTCTGACATCCCTATGATAAGTTATGTGTATATGTCAATTCTCTTAAAGTTATAAACTTTGAAAACTTTCTAATCACTATTAATGACTTCTTGCTAATATTTATGGGCACATATAGACTTCAGGGCACTTCAAAAACCTATAATATTTGAAATGAGTTCCATCAGAGCTTACTAGCTAGGTCCATCAATGAGTTTTGATCAAAACTCATTAATGGACCTAAGAGATTTGGATTTCTAAAAAGTTGATATTTGATGGGAAAAAAGTAGTGTAGTGAAGGTATTTATGGTATTCATGGCTGGTTCTGACATCCTTACTATAAGTTATATGTATGGATATATCAATTTTTTATTTTTAGAGGTCATAACTTTCGACTCACGCATCAGAATGAAGCATAGTTTTTTTTTGAATCGAAGTTTGTTATCTATATTTGTTACCGAGTGAAACTTGTAACAGTCTAATTTTAAATCTAAAAAAATATCATTTAAAGTATTTTTAAGAAGGATTTCGATCAAAAATTTTGGATGTGCCCTTAGAGAATTGCCTGAATTTCCTTCAACTCTCTTACGAATGCATGTGCATCACGCATTAACTGCAGGTGATCAACGAGAAACTTCGAGTGGCCAACATTATAAGTGAATATATATATATATAATTATGATATTTTGCACACCTCTATATGAGCGACCGTGGGTGACATCCTGCGTGGGCATCTGACGTGGCCAAAATCCAAATTTTTTAATCCCTCTCTTCCTTCGCACGAACTTTTTTTTTGCTCTTTCTCCCCCTTCGCTCGCTCCGTCTCTCCATCTTCCCTAAAACTAAAGCCTTAAACCCTCTTCTCCTCTCTTCCGCTCCTCTCTTCCCCCCGGTTCCAACCCTAGACACGGATCATTTTATTAAACCCTCATCTTGCGGCAAGTGAGTTTGGGATTTTGTTGAAACTATACTGGTCATCTCTGTTAGAACCGTTGGACTGGCTTAGAGGGGGTGGACAAACCTGCAAATAAAAGAACTTCTATTCTCTTGCTTTTGGTTACAACCAGGGACGTTGTTAATCCAAGGCAATTGAAAGCTCAACTAAAAATAGCTCCTTTCGGCGGAGTAGCCGCTTTACAGACGTTGGAAGCACAAACACTTAAATTAGAGAAATGGAAAGTGAAAAACTAAGTATGTTGATAAAAACAGGAGGTCACAGCCTCTATTTATAGCAAATCGGTCGAGGTGACCGTTTT
>JBBUKS010024289.1:0-11452 GCA_038050645.1 Hedychium gardnerianum
CAATCTTCAAGTTCAACAACTAAATACAAATGAAAATATCTTATACAAGGATCTAAAAAAATTCTCTTCGCTTCATTTTCTCCTTGCAATTTTTTTCTTTTCCTGCATCAAAACAAATAAAAAATATTTGCACAAATAAGATATTTATTTTTATAAAATAATACAAAACTTAATATTTAAAGACTTACTTCCTTCGATATTGATAAATTTCCACCAACCCCGTTCAAAATAAATTAATAGTATTAATCAAAAATATAAAAATTAAATATACAAAACACTAATTCTAAGACAAATAACATTCATACATAAACAAATCATGAAGAATCATCACCACTACCATAATCGTCGTCATCGTCACCATCAGTGGCACTAGGAGGTATCTGACTTGGAGCGGAGGCTAAGTGAAGATATCACAATATTAAGTCCTGTTGTTGTTGCATTTGACTCATTTTCTTATCTATTTGAATCATATCCTAATCTCTTTGAGCAAGTATTCCTTTCAATGTGATAACTTCTTCAGTCAAGTTATGAATTTGTGTCCTTGCTGCTGGTGGGGTAGAAGAAGATGTACTAGTAACTCTATAAGTTCCGCTCAAAGAAAACATTCCCAATATCCTTCCCCCTTTCGATCCCCCATTCGCCTCTAGCCATAAATTCAAATTATTATCAACGGAGGGCTCAAATCTGTTGGATTCATTAGTAGCTTGCGAATTTCTCTGTGCTAGCTCTAGCTCATCATATTTATCCTGTATTGTAATAAAAAAATTTAAGATTAAAGAAATGCATATAATATAAACAAAGAGCAGGTACATATTTATATTTGAATCAAAGGTATAAATTAATATAAAAGATTAATTTAAACCTTGACTAATTTATCTCTATCCCCGCTCCAAGTCTTTTTTTTTTTGAAATGTGCGGGTGAAAGTATCTATAAATAATGTATCTTGCCCCAATTCCTTGGTCTAAAAAAATATTATTAGAAATAATATAATAGTCTAAAATATATTAAAAAATAGTGTGAGAGTTTAAAATTTTACCAATCTGCGAGTATGCTCATCGATATTGATAGAGCCTCCCGCATATGTTGCAGATGAGTCTCTAGAATTATAAGTTTGATTTGTTTTATTCTGTTGACTCCTTAGTTTGCTCTCCTCAGTTGCCCAATAATTGGAGATTCTAGCCCAATTTTCCTCGTTGATGAAAGGTAGAATTTTTCCCCTTGGTCTTCGCATGATTAAGTATATGTCGGATGCGATTGCCATATTTTTTCTTGAAAATTATCCTGATTTTCAACTCCTAAATAGGGTCCTAAGTGAATGACCGCTACAATGGAAAAAACAACCAATTGATTATGTATTAACTTTAATTTCATATATAAACTAAAGCGGATATACCTAGAACTTGTTCCACTAGAGTTCTTTTGTAAGTGTTAGAGTATTTGTATATGTCAGCCGACAAAGGCCAACCGAGGCCGCCCCGGCCGACTAAGGGAAGTCGCAGCTGCCCGCAGCTAGCCAAGGCCAGTCGCCCGTGGCCTACCAAGGTTGGCTACCCATCGAAGAGGAGGAAAGAGAGAGGGCTAGAAGCTTACCATCCGGAGATCGTTGTCGTCGGAGGGGATCGACGCGCCACCACTTGACGCTGAGAGGAGAGGAGGGTTAGGACAAGGGGTAATCGGGTTGGTTTAGGTTTTTTTTTGCGACAACATTTATTTGACCCTATATTCATCGCCAAATGGCGACGAATCCAAGGTTTGTCACAGATTTGACCAAAATTAAAAATAAAAAATAAAAAATAAATGCGTCTGAAACTGGTTTATGGACTTAGAGAACTCGGAATCACATGAAACTAGTTCCTATGTGTTCATCTAGTTCTCCTAATTATTTGCACGCCCTCAAACATTAATTTTACCCAAAAAAAATTAGATCAGTAATTATTTTAACATGAATGTGCTTGAAATATCCAATTTGTGCTTTAAAAAATAAATGATATCAATATATTGAGTCAAATTGAAGTTTGAGGTCATGGACATAATTAGAAGAACTTGGGGAACACATAGGGATTGGTTTCATATCATTCCGAGCTCTCTAGGTCAATTAACCAATTTTAGAGGATTTATTATTATTATTTTTGATCAATTCTGCGACGAATCCAAGGATTCGTCGCCAAATCTGCGACGAATACTTTGATTCATCTGCAATGAATACTTTGATTCATTGCAGAATTGATCAAAAATTAAAAAAAAAATACTCCAAAATTAGTTAATTAACCTAGAGAGCTCGGAATGACATTAACTAGTTCCTATGTGTTCGCCTAATTTTCCTGATTTTGTCCGTGACCTCAAATATCAATTTTACCCAATATACTTTTTTCATAACTAAGTCAATTAGATGGACTTAATCGACTGGTGACTAAATTAAAACAATACTAAAAAGAGTTATTGATTAAGCATGTTAGATCCAATTCATGTTAAAAATATAACTGATCTTAATATATTGGGTTAAATTGAAGTTTGAGGGTATGGACATAATTTGGAGAACTAGGCGAACACATAAAAACTGGTTTTATATGATTCTGGGCTCTCTAGGTCCATCAATCAGTTTCGGATGCATTTATTTTTTTGTTTATTTTTGATCAAATCTGCGATGAATCCTGGATTCATCGCAGATTTGTCAAAGATTAAAAATGATATTCCTCCAAAATCGGTTGATCCTAGAAAGCTAGAAATGACATGTAACAAGTTTCTATGTGCTCACCTAGTTCTCCTGATTATGTCCACACCCTCAAACTTCAATTTGATCCAATATATTGACATCAGTAATTTTTTTAACACGAATTGGATATTTTGGACACATTCGTGTTAAATAAATTACTGATCTCAATTTTTTGTTAAATTAATGTTTAAGGGCGTGAACAGGAGAACAAGACGAACACATACAAACTGGTTTCATGTGATTTCGAACTCTCTAGGTCCATTAACCGATTACGGACGCATTTATTTTTTATTTTTTATTTTAGTCAAATTTGCGATGAATCCTTGGATTTGTCACCAAATATTTGTCGAATCTTTCGATTCATCGCCAAATCAGCGACGAATCATGGACAAATCTATGGATTTATCGCCAAATCTGTGACAAATCCTGGATTCAACATAGATTTGTCAAAAATTAAATAGGAGAACAATTTCCTCCAAAATTGATTGATTGATTTAGAGAGCTCGAAATGACATGAAATCAGTTCCGTTGTATTCGCTTAGTTGTCCTGATTATGTTCATGCCCTCAAACTTCAATTTGACCCAATATATTGTGATCAGTTATTTTTTTAACACAAATTAGATATTTCGAACACATTCATGTTAAAAAATCACTGATCTCATTTTTTTTTTGTTAAATTGATGTTTAAGGGTGTGAAAATAATTAGAAGAACTAGATGAATATATAGAAACTGGTTTCATATGATTCTAAGCTCTCTATGTTCATCAACTAATTTTGGATGTATTTATTTTTTATTTTTTATTTTGGTCAAATCTGTGACGAATCCTTGGATTCATTGTCAAATCTACGATGAATCAATGAATTTGTCACCAAATCTACAATGAATCCTGGATTCATCGTAGATTTGTCAAAAATTAAACAAAATAAAAAATTTCTCCAAAATTACTGATCTCAATTTTTTGTTAAATTGATGTTGTAGGAGAAATAAACAGGAGAACAAGAAATAAACAGGAGAACAAGACGAACACATACAAATTGGTTTCATGTGATTCAGAGCTCTCTAGGTCCATCAACCGATTACGAACGCATTTATTTTTTATTTTGGTCAAATTTGCGATGAATCCTTGGATTCGTCGCCAAATCTGAGTCGTATCCTTCGATTCATCGCCAAATCAGTGACGAATCATGGACAAATCCATGGATTTATCGCCAAATCTGCGATGAATCCTGGATTCAACGTAGATTTGTCAAAAAGTAAACAAAAAAATTTCCTCCAAAATCGATTGATTGATCTAGACAGCTCGGAATGACATGAAATCAGTTCCTTTATATTCACTTAGTTCTCTTGATTATGTTCATGCCCTCAAACTTCAATTTGACCCAATATATTGAGATCAATTATTTTTTTAACATGAATTAGATATTTCGAATACATTCATGTTAAAGAATCACTGATCTCAATTTTTTTTGTTAAATTGATGTTTAAGGGTGTCAAAATAATCAGAAGAGACGAATACATAGAAACTGATTTCATATGATTCTGAGCTCTCTATATTCATCAACTGATTTTGGACATTTTTATTTTGGTCAAATTTGTGACGAATCCTTGGATTCATTGCCAAATCTACGATGAATTAATGAATTTGTTGCCAAATCTGCGATGAATCCTAGATTCATCATAGATTTGTCAAAAATTAAACAAAACAAAATTTTTCTCCAAAATCGATTGATTGACCTAAAGGTCTCGGAATGACATGAAACCAGTTTTTATGTGTTTGCCTAGTTCTCCTGATTATGTCCATGCCGTCAAACTTCAATTTGACCCAATATATTAAGATCAATTATTTTTATAACATGAATTAGATATTTCAGAAAAAATCGTGTTAAAAAAATCACTGATCTCATTTTTTTGTTAAATTGATGTTTAAGGTCGTGGAACTAGGCGAATACATAGAAACTGGTTTCATGTGATTTTGAGCTCTCTAGGTCCATCAATCGATTTTGGACGCATTTATTTTTAATTTTGGTCAAATCTGCGACGAATCCATGGATTCATCGCCAAATCTGTGATGAATCCTAGATTCATCGCAGATTTGTCAAAAATTAAAAAAAAAACCTCCAAAATCAGTTGATTGACCTAGAAAGCTTGGAATGACATGAAACAAGTTTCTATGTGTTTGCCTAGTTCTCCTAATTATGTCCACGCCCTCAAACTTCAATTTGATCTAATATATTGAGATCAGTTATTTTTTAACACTAATTGGATATTTCAAACACATTCGTGTTAAAAAAAACCACTAATCTCAATTTATTTGTTAAATTGATGTTTAAGGGCTTGGAAATAATCAGGAGAACTAGATGAACATATAAAACTGGTTTCATGTGATTCCGAGCTCTCTAGATCCATCAACCGATTTTAGATGCATTTATTTTTTATTTTTTATTTTGGTCAAATTTTCGATGAATCCTTGGATTCATTGCCAAATTTGCGACAAATCATGGACGAATCCATGGATTTGTCACCAAATCTGCGATGAATCCTGGATTCGTCGTAGATTATTCAAAAATTAAACAAAAAAAATCCTCCAAAATTGATTGATTGACCTAGAGAACTCGGAATGATATGAAATCAGTTCCTTTGTGTTAGCTTAGTTCTCCTGATTATGTTCACGCCCTTAAACTTCAATTTAACCCAATATATTAAGATCAGTTATTTTTTAACATGAATTAGATATTTCAAACACATTCGTGTTAAAAAATCACTGATCTCAATTTTTTTTGTTAAATTAATGTTTAAAGGAGTGGAAATAATCAGAAGAACTAGACAAACACATAGAAACTAGTTTCATATGATTCTAAGCTCTCTAGGTCCATCAACCGATTTCAGACGTATTTATTATGTTTTTTGTTTTTTTTTGTCAAATCTACGACGAATCCTTGGATTCGTTGCCAAATCTATAACGAATCCATGAATTTGTTGCCAAATTTGCGATGAATCCTGGATTCGTCGTAGATTTGTCAAAAATTAAACAAAAAAAATTTCCTCCATAATCGATTGATTGACCTAGAGATCTCGGAATGACATGAAACTAGTTTCAAGGTGTTCGCATAATTCACCTAATTATGTCCACGCCCTCAAACTTCAATTTGACCTTATATATTGAGATCAATTATTTTTTTAACATGAATTAGATATTTCAGATAAATTCGTGTTAAAAAAATCACTGATCTCAATTTTTTGTTAAATTGATGTTTAAGGTCGTGGAAATAATCAAGAGAACTAGACGAATACATAGAAACTGGTTTCATATAATTTTGAGCTTTCTAGGTCCATCAATCGATTTCGGACGCATTTATTTTTTATTTTTTATTTTTTATTTTGGTCAAATCTATGACGAATCTTGGATTCGTCGCAGATTTGTCCAAATTTTTTAAAAAAATCCTCTATAATTGGTTGATTAACCTAGACATGAAACAAGTTCTTATGTGTTTGTCTAGTTCTCTTGATTATTTCCTCTCCCTCAAACATTAATTTAATCAAAAAAAATTGAGATCAATGATTTTTTTAACACGAATGTGTCTGAAATATCCAATTCATGTTAAAAAAAACTGATCTTAATATATTAGATCAAATTGATGTTTGAGGACGTTGACATAATCAGGGGAACTAGGTGAACACATAGGAATTGGTTTCATGTCATTCCTATCTCTCCAGGTCAATTAACACATTTCAGAGATTTTTTTTTTTTATCAATTCTACGACGAATCCAAGGATTCGTCACCAAATCTATGCCAAATCTACAATGAATTTTTGATTCATCGCCAAATCAACAACAAATCCAAGGATTCATCGCCAAATCTATGACAAATCCTTAGATTCGTCGCAAATTTGTCCAAAATTAAAAAAAAAAAAACCTTCGAAATCGGTTGATTGACATGAAACCAGTTCGTATGTGTTCGCCTAGTTCTCCTGATTATGTCCATGACCTCAAATATCAATTTTACCCAATATATATTTTTTTATAACTAATTCAATTAGTTAATGATTAAACAATACTAAAAATATTTAGTATTGACTAATGATTTAGTTAAAACAATACTAAAAAGAGTTATTGATTAAACATGTTAGATCCAATTCGTGTTAAAAAATAACTGATCTCAATTTTTGGGTAAAATTGATGGTTAAGATCGTCAAAATAATCAAGAGAACTAGACGAATATATAGGAACTAATTTTATGTCATTCCGATCTCTCTAGGCCAATCAATCAATTTTGGAGGTTTTTTTTTTGACCAATTCTGCGATGAATTAAATATTTGTCACAGATTTGGTGACAAATGAAGAACTCATCGCAAAATCTGCAATGAATATTTAATTTGTTGCAAATTCTATAATGAATGCATTAGTCATCGCAGAATCAACGATGAATATAGGATTTTATCGCCAAACTACAACGAATTTGGAAACGAAAAAGAATTTATTGTTAATTGGTGACGAAATTATTACATTGCTAATTTTGTTGCTAATTAACAATGATTTATTTTTTTTTGTCATAAAATTTGTTACAAAATTGGGCCGAAAATATTTCGTCGCTAAATTTCGTCCCTAAAATACTATTTTTTTGTAGTGTTAATTTAATCCATCTATCAGTAACTTATGCATTAATCACTTGATTAATTCTTAATTACTCGGTATTTAGATGACTTTCCAATTAACCCAACAATCAACCAATTGTTTCAAGCCGTGAATGAATTGTAACAAATCTAATTACAAATTCTGAATTCTTAATCAGATTAACCATTAAACAATTGCTAAATTCCTTAACCTAATTAATTAGAGACCATCAATTAAACCAAGTACCTACTGTGTAGCCTCCTCCTTTCCGACAGCAACTCTCGGTAGCCGACGATGGCAAGGAGCGGGTAGTTATGATGAATGGCGGCAACCGCAACAATAGCCGGTGGTGGAACAATCGCATCAGTCGCATCATCGATTTGCGACGATGGTAGAATGAGCGACGTTGCACGCATTAGATGAAGGAGGTTGGGTCGTTGTCCATGGTTGTTGCATATGGTATGTAAGGAGGAGGGCAGGGCACTGGCGTCTCGTGTGGATAGATGCGACGCCTGCGGTCGGTCGTGCGGCGGCGAACTCAGCTAACGCGCGACGATGAACATGTCTGTCACGCGGTGCGGGGTGAGGGAGGGAAAGCGATCGATGGTTTTTAATCAAAGGGTTTAATCAAAAGAAACCAAAGTTTGTGTCAATCAACTCTCACTTAAATAAGATATCTTAAAGAGGCTTTCCTAATGACTAATCAATTTATCCAAATAAAATATTCATAAAATTCACTTTAAATTCTCAAAAAAAAATCTAATAAATTTTATATATTCATATAACTTTAATTCCTTATTAATTATCAATTATTTTGTTATTATTTTACTAAATAATTCAATCAAATCAAATTTTAATAGTTTTAATTCTTATTATCTGTGAAATTTTTATATATATTCTATTTCTTTGTATTTATAATATTCTCCCTCACTAATAAAAATTTGGTCCCCAAATTTCCTACTTATGGTGTAATGCTAAAGTATACTTCGCAATACAAGTAGAAACTGTTGGGGAGCCCGATGCAAGTGAATGCTAAAACATGTTTCGTAAACATGCACAGCGGAAGACAAAAATAGAATAATAATTTTAAATTATTACAACACAAGAACCACACGCATGCAAGGATACAACACAGCTAGACATGACCAAAAAAATAAATTTTACGAATATGAAATTATACTAGGCATGCCTGACGGATTACGTGAGGAGGTAATGGCATCAACCGAGCGATGCTTTGTAGCCTCGCATCTATTCGTATCCACACCGAGCAATCATAGAGATGACTTCGAAAGTCACGAGTTTCGTCCTCGTGAAAGGTACTAGCCTTGCATTCGAAGATGGAGTTTGGTGTCCGACAACGTATGTAACTAGACGACACCAAACGAAGAGAAACGCAACTCCAACGGCAAAAACCTAGCTGCTGTCCACCCGAAGAACTGTGAATAGGTATTTTCATAGCCTTTCGACATCCAAAATTTGCAAACAAAGGGGTAAGAGGTACCCCAAGGTGTCGGGTATCCAATAGCAATATTTGCTCACCAAAAACAAAGTGAAAGGAGGTCGAGAAGGAGACAAACCACCGGCGGACAGAATATGTCCGCCGGGTTTGTTGGCTTGGGGCGGCAGTAATTGGTCGGAGCTACTATGCTACGGCGTCGTTCTAGTCGCTGGGGACCTGCTGACCAGACAGGAGAAGTGGACGGAGGTGTAGACGCCGACAAACCAAGGAGAAAACTTCTCCTTGGTATTGGGTGGTCGGTGGCACAAAGAGGAGAGGGAGAGAAGGGAATTAGGTTTCTGAAACCTAATCACAAAATTGAATTCAATTATATTTTTCTCACTTCTATATCAATATATATATCCTCTAGTTGGGTTTAATGAGAAAACTCAAACCTGACCCAATAATCCTTAACCAAAACATAACACATTTAGCTCTTGGTTTGGTTCAAAACCAAACCAAATTGGTTTAATGATTAAACCTCTTCTAATTAAAATCAAACCTATTTTAGTTTATATTTAAACCAAACATGGTCCAATTTGTCTTCAAAAGATGTGACTCATCCACATTTTCGTCGCGCCACTCTGATTTTCATATTTTCCTTTCATCTGGTCCAAACAGACTTAGTCTTTGTCGATTTGAGAATCCAATTCTCAAACTCGTTTTAAATCTTTCAAATAAACTCGTAGTGCATGTGACCTTATAGGTTCCTGATTTATGTTGGTCGTCCATAATCAACTATTAATTATGAATTGATTATGTGTAGCACCTAGTAGTACATCATGATCCTCAATTAACTAGAAAATCAATGGTTGATCCCAGAACTTCTTCTGAAACCTTTAAACTGCTACTGTCATACCCCAAGAGTATATTTATCCGTCGAAAAATGAACAGCACCTCCCTTGTAACAATCACAAATTCCTGGTATACAATCACACAACAAATAAATATATATACCCCTACTCGGGTATTCACATCCACGTAGTGTAATAGATGATATAAATATCCTACCCGGGTATGCACAACCACGTAGTGCATAAAATGATATAACCAAAATAACATAAAGAATAAAAATGGTCTACACGACCAGAAAACCAAAACATACAATTGCAAGTCAGCCTGGCTTATGACGCCAAGTACACTATCAGAAACAAATTTGAAATCCAGATACAAATTAATTAATATAATACATGAGTAATAATCAAATGCGGAAGCTAAAACAAACCAACATAGTATGAAAATAAATCCGGAGTTTGATGTGAGAGGGACAGCGCGGGTAGAAATCCTCCAAGCGACCCAATCATAATCTTGCTAACAAGGAAAACAACAATAGAAGCAGGGGTGATGAGTACAAAGGAATACTCAGGGAGTATAAGACAGATAGTGTATGAACCATAACAAGTACAATAACTCAAAGATAGACAGAAACACAAAAGTATACAGTCTCACAGAAAGAATATACTCACCATCGAATGGTAACACCCGTACGCCACTACTATACTCGCACCCTACTCAACTCCACATAGTATCAAGAGTAGTGTCAATAATATAGAATATGGGTATAACATCATATGTGCATGTACCCTCAATAATCAAAATAAGTACAACATCTCCTATGCATGTACCATCAATAACCAGCATAAGTACGATATCTCATATGCGTATATCGATAATCGTATCAGTAATTGAGGTCTTGTATGTGGGAGCAACGCTCCACCACAGGGTATACAAATGACCAAGACACCCAGCTCGTTAGCTGTGGACTGCGGGAGAAACACTCTACCACGATACTTGTGGGTAGTCCGTAAATGTCAGGGTCCTTGTCTGTGAGAGAACGCTCTACTACCATGAATGGTCTCGTGGGCAGACAAAGGTAGCTATCTAGCTACGGGCTGTGGGAGAAACACTCTACCACGTATGACCTCGCGGGCAGCCAGGGTATAACAACCCAATAGTAGCATGTCTACGACTCACTCAACTAACTAAATGGGAGACATAACCGATAGCATACATGCAACACCATGGTGGTAGGTAGACACGTAAATCTATTCTCACATATGTCTAACTATGTAGATGTACTCAGCTACAACCAAGCAGACATATTAATCATACTACACTCCACACGCGTGTATATATCTATAAATCAGATATGTTAATATCTATATGCAATATTAACCTCGGTACACGTCATACACGTGTTTACAACAATAACTACATGGTATAAATGAAACATAAGCTATCACGTATGTATAAATGCATGCCACACGCGTGTCTATCACTACATGACCATAACATGTGATTTACAACACCCGGAGGTATAACACTATATGACGTGGATTATTTGAACTGTATGTGAGCAAACACATGTCACACGCGTGTTAAACAATTACATGATTACCCAATCATAGACATGATCCTATCGTGCACACCATACACGTGTACACTCTACAAATATGATAAACAAAGAGATTGTATCAAAATAAACCGAGTATCTCAAGGTACAAGCATACAAGTATCAAAACCCATGTAACAATGTGAATAGAGTTAAAGTATCACAGCTACTATATCAATCTAAATGTATCATGCACCAAGGTCAATAACTATAAAAGAAATCAAGCAAGAAATA